>JAZHYW010038687.1:0-50004 GCA_037355805.1 Ixodes ricinus | reverse complement strand
TACTTCCAGTTCGGTTACGACAACTTCATCCAGACGATTTGGCATTTTGTTGTCCGGGTGATTTATGCCTCGAAAGGTTTTGCGACACAATTCAGCGTATAAAGTGCATCTGCTCTGCCTTGGGTCACACCTGCACCGTTCGCGTTGCGCGGCATCTCCAGGATACCATATAGGTAACCAATACTCTCAGGACTTCATCTCAACAGCGCGTGACCACCATATATGGACCCCCATGCATCTCGCCATGCCGATAGTTCCATATCAGGCGACCGGCGATGGCGCAGCGCAGGCATTTCGTTATCAGGCGGCACGATGCCGAGAACATCTTCAGCAGCAGCGTTCAGAAATTGAGTTTACCGTCAAAGGCAGGTGAAGCGATGATAAAAGTTGGCTGTACAGTCATGGACAAAGATAGCCCAGCATGATTCCCGAGGAAGGTGGCGCCTGGGGTAAACGGGATGAAGTTGAGAATACTGCAGTTAACAACCGCTTGATCCTGGCTGGCGGTTCGGTAACCTTGTCGGGCATGTTTCGCAGCGCCCGTATGACAATCCGTTTTGTCTGCAATTTATGTCTTGTGACTAAGTTTTCGCGTGATGATGATGTTTTGGTGCTGGCTGCGACTGTAACCTGATCGACTTCATCAGCACGTGGCGTTTGCAAAGAACTTGGCGGGCGATTTGTATTTGCGCAACAGCTGCAAAATAAAGACATGATGTCCACCTCCCGGTGAATTCAGGCCATTGTGGTATTCTGGAAACAAGGCGGCGGATGCGGCGAAATAGGCCTGTTAAAATGGGGCACTGACTTTCTTCGCTGATGGGGCTATCAACGGTGCAGGTGGCAAGCTCAACAGCATCTGAATGTCGTGGTGGGGCGCCGCAGCGCCCGATTCTACGCCCTGGATCCCCATATGACATTTAAGTATCTATCTGACACCTACGCAAGTCTCAGGCAATGCACACAGACTCCGATTGGAGGTGGCGTTTAGCCGACGCTATGCACCTATGAAGAGAGAAACAGCCCCCATTACCCAGTTGCGATGTCCCAGAAACCGAAGATCACCGCGTGGCGGCATCATCCGTAACGGGAGGCATTTAAAGGACGACCCGGGCCTCGACAAACCTTTTTCATATTGACCCGAACATGTTGCAGGTTCAGAGGCAACGCACTGAAAGAAGGTGATGAAGCCGCGAGCATCGTTAATTCGCCAGGACACCCGACTAATGCCAATCTGTGTGCAAAATCTCTCAGCGTATCGGGGATCGTTGCCCGAGTGGACTGACGCACGCAAACTCGGAAACACATAAACGGAGAAACTGGAAAAAACAGACGGGACGGCAACGAGGCTCTCCCCGGATCCGCAGGCTCAACCAGATCTTAAACAGAACGTGAAGGCGAGGGTGAACCCACGAGATCCCTGAAAGTTGAGCCAGGGAGTCTGGGTTCAATCACCTACCCGTTTGTTGGGGATGAAACGTCGATAACGGCAATCGCGCAATGTGTTATCACTATACTGCGTTAGCGGGTTAACGGTTGTGCCGCTGACCAGGCCAGCAGCAGGTGATGGCCGGAAGCGGAAATAATGAACCGACAACACGCTGTTATGTATCCACTGGCAAATTATTCAACCCTTATCCTTTCGTTTCTTCTTTCCTCGCCATTACTCACCTCATCTTTATCCCTTTATCCCTTCCTCTGTGCAGAAGTCACGCAGCTGGACAGAAGATTTGACCTACTGGCTCTGCCCTCCATGTACAAATGTTTAAAAAAAAAAAAAGTCGAAGGATGGTGAACTTGCAGCGACTGACAGCTGTGACCGGCTTTTTTGCCTGGTTGGTGTCGATTAAGGTCGTGATGATCGACTCGCATACCCATCAGTCTGTCTCCTGTTCGCGCTTAATAACGCGCTCTCCAGCTTTTGGCGCGAGCAGCGTAAGGCTTGATCTCGTTGATCAATTGCGCGTTCTCGCATCGCTTAAAGCCACCGTTAAACTGACGCGCTCGCGCCTAGTAGCGCTAATAGCGTTACGTTAGCTCAGCAGGCGGATCTCGGTGAAGACATCAGCTTTTTGATTGTGCAGGCTAGTACTATGACACCTACACCTATGCGTCAAATGTTATTTTTATGGCCCGGTTGTCAGATGTCATGCCGTTTGGTGTTGATGTTATTAATTTTTATTTAGTTTCGCGGACTACCGATCCTGTAACACTTGTATTCATCTGGACCACGTTCTTGATAGCGAACAGGTACATTCAGCGGGAGAGTTCGAGAACCAACGGAAAGCGCAGTTCGCCTCTTTGCCGCCGTACTCGCTGTGCAGGCCCAGGACGCCATAAGTTCAATTCGGCACTAAAGATGTAATAGACAGAGACGCAGCTCGTTTCTGGATTGAGCGGCATCGCCGTGGCCGTCAGCATATTACGCAGTGCATCATGAAGATATCGCGATGCACCGTCCTCGCTTTCTCGTCCTCGATTTCTCCTCACAACTCCCGAATACGGACTCAACCATTAACCAGCGTAGACGGGAGCGCTTCCCACGAAAGGCGACGTGACGTGACCAGTTTGTCTTTGAGTCTGTTACCCACGCGTTGTCCAATATGCAGTGAGCCGCGGGGTGCGTACTCGCCTCTTCTGTCAGTTCATTTTCTCTTCGCGGCGACTTGCGATTTTCCAGGGAATCAGGAATCAGAGTCGCTGGACGGGCAGAGATCCAGCAGGGTAGAGTTTACGCATCACTGCGTCAGGGCTCCAGGAACACGCTGTTTTCAGGCCTTCAGCCCGGCTGGCCAGCCAGCGTACTAAACCACTACCGCACCACGCGTTGTTGCTGTGGAACTCTGCAAATGGTGCTTTGCGGAAACTTCAGACTGGAAGTTTTGTGGTGAAGCCAGTCTTCGGCGGAAGTCTGACCAGTCGATCTTTTTGAACTGTGGGCCAGCTAACCATAGACACAGTTTCTGGTGTATATACCTGGCGAAGAATGGGTGAGGTGGTCGATTGCGGACGTTGTTGACAGGCTCGTAGAGCAGCGCAACCCAGAATCTAGAATAATAATGTTGACAAACAAATGCCATTTTTTCCTGCGAGGTAAACAAGGTCCATGCCAACTTGTTGCCACGGTCTTTCAGGAAAGGTGTTGGCATCGTAAACATCTCGTCTGTTGCTCGTTCTTGGATGCACTGGTGACGCACTCGGACCGAGATTTTCCTGTTGTGGTCGATATTCCGGGCCCACCCGGACAGACTCCACGCGTGCGTAATGCCCGGCATTTTAGTGATGCGCTTGATATCCGTGGTGTATTTTATCAGATGTCTTCTCTCGCCAGTTGGTGGGAATAACGTTTTTTATCCAGCCTGTTGCGGGAAGCGCTGGTTGTTCTTCAAAGTCCATCCCCAGCGATGCGGCGACGCGTTGGCTTTCAGGTATAGGTAGGGCTGCTGCATTACCGGTTTGCGGTGGTGTCAATGGCAGGGGAACTGGTTGATGCCGTGAAACGTAGCGTCGATCTCTTCTTCAATTCACGGCGCGGAACTTTAGCCAAAGTTGCAATCCTGAACCGAGAACGTCGGCGAATAGGGATCTTGCCTGCCGCCTGGAACATATCTGATCTCCATATAAATGCCTCATCATGCGTAACGCAAAACGCGTTGTAGTCTCGGCGGAGATCATCTTCGCTTTTGTAAGAAGAACAGACGAAAACGCGTAGTCAGTTCAGTGATGACTTCAATCCTGGTAAGTGCAGAAACTTTCTGGCGCTCCAGACCACAACCGCCCTTCCTTTCGGGTGAACATAGCGCCTCTCTGTGTTGCTGGTGTTCTCGTGCATACGCGACTGAACGGTAAAACGTCGTCATAAGCCCTGTCGCCGTTGCGCCAATATAACCTTCGATGGGCGTCTTCTGCGAATCCTGTTATTTTCTTGAGATCCGCTCGAAATAACGATATAAGGGTTAGTAAATTATTTAACACCAAAGATGAGGCGTATCTTCGATGCGGTTGGCGTTTCCTTCAAACTCCAGCGCCGTCAGAAGATGTGCTTTTTGAGCTAAATACGGAATAGATTTTCCGAATAGTTATCATTCTGAAAATATTGAAATCATACATGGCTGGTGTTCATTATTTCTGTCTGCAGAACATCGTCATCGGTGGACCCAGTTGGTCTATGATGTGGCTAGAACTTTGCTCGGGTTGCCTCGCTTGCCAGAGTCGTTCAGCACGTGATTCTCTTGTTGCAATAGCCCACAGAGACTTCTCTCAGTCTTTGTTGTAATTTTCTTCCTTTGGAAGAAGCGGGCGGAGTATCGTCAGCGGCGGTATCGCCGCCAGCGGCGACTGCTAACGGTAAAGCTCGGGCGGGCGTAATGCAAATAAACCTTTTGATTTCTGTACAAAGAGTGACGGTACGTGAGGTAAAAACCGGTACTAATTGAGCATGAGCGCGGAGCAACGTCGGCGGAAGATGCCATTTACGACCGCGGCGGGCGGTGCCATGGTGAGAAGAGATGAAAGTTCTCTCTCAACATGATTCAATGATGTAATCCACGCAGATTCGATACTTCCATGGACTTTTTGCGCTCCTGTAAAACGCCAGTCGACAGGTTCGTCCACCGAACTGCGCGTAAACGGGCTGGCGACTCGCTCTTTCCTTTACCTCTTGCGCGCAGGGGGTATTGAGATCCTCCTCGGTGAGGCTAAAAAGGGGCACAGCGATCTTGGGTTCAATCTTGTCGTGTGGTATTGTTCACTACAACTAAGACCTGTAAGAAGCGAAGGAACTCCAGCTTTAGCGTTCACTGTATTGGGTTAAAGTAGACAGCCCAGTTAAGTCTCTTGACGACACCTAACCTCGCTGTCGTCTTGACAGGGCGATTAAGGTTCTTCAGCACGCAGACATCTGTAAAACTGACTTTGTTGGTGTCTTCTTGCGCGTACGCGTAGAGAACTCACGACGACGCGTAATCATCAGACCAGTCCCCTTAGAAAGTTCTGTCGGTTCCTGTCAAAACCTTGTTCAAAAGTCTTCAACGAGTACACGGTTTCCAGAGATCACTGTGTGTCAGCTCTCATGTCAGCCTTAAGAGACAAAGGACTCATTGGAGCTCGTAGCAATTCAGGTGAGTGTCTTTAGCATCTACAGTACCCTAAAGAGGGTCTTCTCTTCGGCGATTAGCTCTTGGACAGCTTTGGCGCCCAAACAAACTTTGGCAGAGTGTCCTCTTTCCACATCTGTGGCATATCGCAGCCTTGGCAGGACATTCCTGCGCGCGTATCGGTCATACATCCAGAGCGTGGAGCCTGTCGTCGACACTTTGGTGGTCTGATCGTGGCCTCCTTCGCGAAGGACGGGCTTCTGATGGATGTCTTCTGATGGATGCCAGTGCCTTGACCGACTAACGCTCTCCGGATTCCAGTCGAAGGTCAGTTTGTTGTCGACGTTTTATTCGCCGCCTGCTGGCGACGCTGTTCAGGGTTAAGTTAGCGATATACATTTTCCAGACGGTTCGCGGTCTCTGACGCCTGACGACTGATGTCGATCATCTCGTCGTGGAGAGTCGAACACGGTATTCTTCAGGCTGGCTGCGGGAATCGGTGCGGTGCGATCGCCTGAACTCTCCATCTTTTTGCGATCCAGCGGTGCGTTGCTGATCAGTTTCTTCGACCAGTGAAGTGATCGTCGAACGCACCAACGTGGCGGTAGGTGTTTGGTCGGCAGTTATAAACTGAACGAAAGCAGGATATCTTCCAGCTTTGTACTCGCCACAATAAATAAGGAAACGTTCACCTGTTCGACGCTGGTTTTTCTGGGTCCACTAACCGTCGCGATCATCTGAACACTTGCGGGATCACTATCGTTGATCTTCGAGCTTTGAGAGTCGTTCTTCCGTTGACTGCCAAGTCAGCAATGGAGTCGCCATCGTGTTAACGGGCCTCAACGGGTCGTTGGGTAATGCGGCGTGCGTTATCGTCGGTGATTTGTCTACTGCTTCGTCTTTCTTTTGAGCTGAAGAGCATGGTGGGTGGAAAGATTAGTTGTTGCCGCATGTTCATTGCGGTGCGCTTGGTACGGCAACGGCGAAGACAAGACCAGCCAGTTGAAGACGCGAGCCAGTCCCTCTTTTATTCCTCGTCTTCTAGCCGCCATAACTGCAACCGCATCTCTCTAAAACTACTAGAACAGGAAGGAGAGCCGGAGGGTAGGAGGAGGAGGAGGAAGGGAGGAGAAAAAAGGAGGTGAGGAGGAAGGAAGGAAGAAGGAGGAGGGAGGGAGGAGGAGGTAGGGGTGAGGGGACGGGAGGGAGGAGAGGAGGAGGGAGGATAAGGGAGGAGGAGGAGGAAGAAGAGGAAGGAGGGAGGATGAGGAGAGGAGGATGGGAGAAGGGAGGAGGGAGGGGTTACCCCTCCTCAGTGTCTCCTCCGCCGCCCTCCTGGGCTTTTGCTCCAGTTCGACGTTGGGAGGTGGCGGCAGCACCGGGCAGCACCCGCCTCAGGCTTATATGAACAAGGCCTGCCGCGCTTTCACTCCGTCTGCGTGGCCGTGGCAGGGAAGGAAGGAAGGACAGGGTTGGGGCCAATCCTCTGCCTAGTCTGGGGCCCCCAAGATGGGTATCTTCATAAAGACATTGTCTCTCCTGTCTGTGAGCCACGCACAGAATCTGGCTACTGTCATTTTTTGGTAGGCAGGCCTGAAAAAACGGAGCCTAGGTTTTGTTTTTTCATAAACAGACATGGTTGTCAGTGTGAAATTTCATGCCTGCTGGGTCAATGTGTTCCAGGATACATTCTCAGACAGTGCAGTAGGTCTCCGTTCTTATAGGAAGATCCTGAAAAGAACAGCTCTCAAAATGCTAAAGAAGAAAGGAAAGAAGAAAGCACTATACTTTGCTTTATAGTTTGCCAAGTCATTTGTGCAGGCTCCCAGAACGCTTTACCTAAAAAGTATTATGTAGCATACCACTCCTTTTTACTCAGAAGGGAACAGTTTTAACACTCATTAAGCAGTCAGTAATTTGCTTCTTTATTGTGGTCCTTGTGTGAATTTCGCTAAGGCCAATACATCCAGCTGTACTATCATTTGTATTTTGAACATTGTTTGATGATTTTGTTGCGTTTGCAATAGCACAGCAACTATCTCACTGAACACACCCATGATGAATAAACAGCTTTCTTCAGTGTGGTGTGAAATCATCGCTTCTGGGAGGTTATTTGAAACGCCAGCCTGATATGCGGTCTTTCGCTCATTGCTAACAGAACAACTTTTTTTAACTGGTCAAAAACATTTTAATTGTTGAGTCTTAGTTAACCTGTTTTTGACGTTGAAAACTGAAAATTCTGTCACTACTTGCAGGTGTTTATCCCTGAAACGCGACGCCTGGAAAAAAGGTTGCGGACAGGTCATTCTCCTCGACTTTTCTTATGATTCTGGTGTGAAGCGTCGTGCCATGAAACAGCGGTGACACCGTTGTTACGTTATCGTATCGAACCCGCGTGAATCCACGACTATAGAAAAATGGTGGCAGAAGAAGAGTTTAGCCGGACATGCAAAAATATCCGTCTCCGGAGAACGGCGGCGGGTACTGGCCTGGCGATGCCAACATATGACGGCGGAAATTGCCAGAAACTCGGAAACTCGATATCAAAGGGCGCGGACGGAGGCTGGACTTCCGCTGCGTGACGGCATTCCTCGGGCGCAGGCGACGCTGGGACACGCGTATGCGCCAGCTCGCGCGCGCCTGAAAGTCGTCATGGGTGCACTGCTGTCAACTGTCGGCATTAACGGCGTAATGCCGCTCCGCAGAACTCATGCTGCTCGGCGTTGCGTGCTCAACCGGTAACCTGCCGGATGAAATCAAAACGGCGATTTGTGGTTTTAACAAAGAGACAAACGGCAGGAAAAGTTGGATAAAGGCGCGTGGTGCCCTGATGGGCGACGTGCGCAACTGGAAGCAGCTGGCTCGTGGGTGGTCTTTGGCAATATTCCACGGGCAAGGGGGCCAAAGCAAGACGACACCGAGACCGTGCAGGAACGAAGCCGGAGAAATCGCCCGCCGCCGCGATTGGTCAGCGGCGTGGCGCTGACCCGTCGCAGCGCAGGTAACTGATATTCGGTCGCCTTACATCACCGCCTATTCATTGCACACAGCCCACCCCGCCACCCCCAGGACGCCTTTAGTAGGACGCACCTCATATATTGACAATCCCAGCAGAATGAAACCTATGCTATGTTGAAATTTAGTTCATTCAGCCGTACGAGTCAGGCGACGGACGGCTTAAACTCTCAGCCGAACTGCTTTTTACGCACAACATTAAGCCTGCGCTGCAGCTTATGGTAAAGACAGGAGAGTCCATTGTTACCTTGAGGCCAGCGTCCCCACTCCTAACGTCCATGGGCAGGAAGACCGTAAGAGGGTGCCAACAAAACTTAATTAAGTGCAAAGCAGGCGAATGTTGGTAACGGTACATAAACGATGAGAGAGTCGCAACAGGGTGACGTTGTCAAATCCCCCTTTATCGCGTATCTTCCTCATGTTTATGCAACAAGCACAGTTCCGCAATCGATTTCGAGTGCTCAAAACAAGTAAAAAGAATAATGTTCGTTACTAACTCAAACTGCGTACAGCTTAAAAAAGGATTCCTTATAGGGTATAATTCTGGTTGGCGCTTTCTACCGCAATTCATATCGCCACGCTTCATGTTCATCGCGATGAAAGCGTCCCAGAGTCGCCAGAAACTGTTGCACTGCATACTGCCCCGTAATACACTGGAGAATTAATCATCGATTTCGCGTAATCAGTTTAATAACTAGGGGAAAACAGCGGTTTCACGTGCTTCATTGGCTCCATGCGGCCTCAGTAGAAAAAAACTGCGGTGGCTAAGCTCAGCTGTCTATGCCATGACCATGCGTAGCGTGAGCTGTAATGCGCACAGAATGAGAGTCCCTCTCAGGCGGCTCCGGTGCAGTCGAACAGACCCGGCCACTGCGCAACGGAGGAACACGGCTGGGCACGCGGCGGCGCCGGTGCGTCTGCCGCGGCATCTCCATCGTCGCTCCGCCGCCAGGCCGCGGCCCGGCGAGGCCGGGCGAGGCAATCCGCGGCGGCGGCAGGGCGCGCGGCGGAGGCTTGGCGTGGCTCATCATGAATGAGACCGGTTCGATTATGCAGGCCGTGACTCATCTCTGCAACGCGCGGCAGCGGCGGAGGATGCCACCGCCGCCGCAGCGCTGGCTTGCGCCGCCTGGTGCGTGGCCCGCGTGGCGCGCGGCTTTCATAATGAGCACGGCTCATTATGAGAGCCACGCGAAACTGCATCAACCTCGGCAAGCTGGCCAACGCCTGCAAAGAGGAGGGCACCTTCTTAATGCGAAAGCGTTAGCTGTCCCATGGAGCGAGCCGAACGTCATCAGCCGCGCCAAATGGCAGACAAATTCCCGAAGCCGAGATCTGAGGCATCCAGCTTTGAAACCACGCGGAAAGCCACTCAAGATGACAGTGATATGAAGCTGCCGCGCGTCAGTTTCATTCAGTACCACTGCAGCGCTGTGTGTCCGCGAGGCAGCACCTCCATCGCTCCACGCCCGTCGACGCAAGTACGCCGCAGACGAAATGAGGGAGCGGAGGAACGGCATGCATGCTTTTGCATTCACAACTCATAAGAAGTGCTTAGGTGTACCTCGAGCCATTTTGCCCCCAGCCTGCAAATGCAGATAGTTTAATGAGTGCTATACGGCGTGCAAGTTTGTCTACTTTTTGTAACACCTCCTGCCTGTGTTTACCCTCCGGACGCAACCACGCACTTTCGTTTCCCGCAAACCTCGACCAATAACAACGGCGCGCGCTTGGCTATCTTGTCATACCACGTTCCCTGCGTTTTTTCTATCCGTCGCCCTTTGACTGGCGAGTCCGCCCTCCCCCCTCCACCTGCGCTCCGATACGCCAAATACTTTTTTAGAGCGAAGCTGTATATGACTTGTTGGTCGAACTTTTTCGTGTCGGCGTCCTCACGAAAAAAACACCTTCAGCGATTGAGCCGAAAAAGTGAATGCATCACGCATACAACATAAAGCACAGCATTCGTTTCAATGAAGCACAAGCACAAAACAAGCATCCGAACCAGATAATTGATGATAAGGCGCTCCTGATAACAATACGAAGCACGTAGCGCTCAGCGCATACGTTTCTCCGTAAAGATTACTGTTGCGCAAGCTGCCACGGCGACGGCAGCTTACGGCGTGGAGAGTTACGTCACTATAGGCTTTCATATATAAAAGAAGAACCCGCCTAGCAACTGATTTCACTGTTGTTGCAGCACCGCTATGGGTAGACCATGGCCTACCGCATGGCGGTTGCTATGGGTGGGCCGTGGCGATGACCTCATCAACTCAAAAGTTATGGCGATGACCTCATCAACTCAAAAATACTAATATATAAAGAGCATGAGTCATTTCAGGGTTTAACCGATATTTATCGTGAATCCCTTTTGTCTGGTAACGTCTCTCATGACTGGAAAAACACGAAATTCACCTATAAATTACCGTCTAGCTATAGACCATTCCATTTAGCGTCCTCAGGGCGGCGCCATTTTGTTAGGATCGAAGCGCCCTCTACACACATCCGGGAAGTTCGGCAGGTTCGGCGGGGTGAAACGAGAGAGAGAGAGGGCACGCGCCCGACTCTGGTAGCAGAAGACAAACCGGGAAATAGCCGGTCTCCCATCTTTGGGCTGTACCGGCGGGCTGTACCGAGCATCGAACTCTCGCTCGTGGCTGCCGTTATGAAAGAGTTCGCGTTCTTAAAATGTTTATGGCTACTCCAAAATCAGCCTTTAGCGCTCTGTTATTTTATTTCATTAAATGATCAACAAGCGTATCTTTGTTCCGTTACTTCAATAGCAGTGGAGTCAGCCGGCACCTCAACCACTGCGTCTATTGCACCAGGAGAGCGCGTTTTTATTTATTATTCCAGACTTCCACTTACTGTCGCTAAAGGCCTACACCAGTACGAACTTCTGTATAGTAAAATAGCGACAGTAACCGGATTTACTTTTTGACGGGGCGACCGGCCACTCTGACACAGTTTTTCCTTTTTTTTTATTGTCACGCAGGTAACATCGCCATTAAACTCGGTTAGTTGGTATTTTTTTATCTAGCATGGCATTACACGATAACTTGCATATCAAAATCCGCGCATCTGCGCTTGAAATTTCCAAAATGACGCGATTTTGAACCGTGTTTGGACGCCAGCCAAATGTTAGGTACAGCCCACTCGGCGGAGTGACAGGGGGAGGGCAGATTTTCTCTCTCTGCTTTTCCTAGTGGACGGTCTATATCACCGACCAGCGTTCCTTCAAAAATCTTGGAACATATCATATGTTCTAATCTTATTAAATACATCGAATCTAATAACCTTCTAACCGTAAACAAACACGAATAGTTAGGACTTCTAAGGAGCACCGTGAATACGAGGAGTGGCAAAGGGAAAAGAAACGGCAATACGACCAGCGGCGGCGTGCTGCGACCAGCGGCGGCATTTGGTAAAGTGCAGTGGGCAATCGTTGCAGGTAATACCACAGCTTCGCTGGCCAACCACCTTCACAACGTGGATTGGAGCCCCAACTTTTTTTGGAACACTTGAGTTACGAATTTCTAGCATATATTTCGTATCGGTACACATGCAATCATTTCCGAGAGTGTACCACCGGCCCGAGATTTCACTTGCACTGCAGAGCCGGCTACTTACGGTTCGAAATCAAAGGATTGTATTACTGCACTCTAAAACGCTCTTCCGCGTAAAAGGAATCCCTCCAATAAGACGCTGATAATTACGTGATAAAATAAAACGCCATATTAAGTTTCAAGTCTGATTCGCCTATTTTGCAGCTGCGGCGTTGAGTTTTACTGCAACTTCCAATACGCGCTCTTTCGTGTGCGTGTGTGTGTTTTTTTTTGTGCAGGAGATGTGTTACAATTGCGAAATCGCAAGCAAAATTACACCATGGGAATTACGCATTTCACTTATCTCTTGTGAGATGACACTTTACGCGGCTTCGGTATTCACCGAGCTCACTGCGTAAATCACAGCGACTGTGGCTTTCAAAATCAGAGGCGTATCCGAGTGATCTGCGAGAAACTAGACGCGTGGGAATTTGTTTTGTTTATGTGCAATAGTTTCGCGAGTTCGTGGTCACTCAAAGCTTAACAGGAAGTGGAGATTCCCAAACATATCATTATCACCCCGCAGCCAATGAGAGTGCGGCGTCAACCAATAAGAATGCCATGGAATGAACTTCGAATCAAAAGCATGAAAGTAATAAGCCTCGCCCTGCTTTTCTTTCAGCTGCCAGTGACTTGGGGTGAACGTATATTGTTAAACAAGGCCTGCGCATCAATGTTCGTGCAGTGCACGCGGAAAGTCGATTAATACCATTGACAGTTGTGGTCAAGTAAAGTAAAAATTATGTTACACGTGCAAACAAATTGTTAGTGCATGAGTGAATTTAGTCATCTAGGGGTCCGGGGACATTTACCATATATGAGAAAATTGGCAAATGGCGAATATAGACTAAATAACAAGACAAATTAAAGTAACTGGGTTAACTGCAATGACGATGATAGCAAAATATCACGATATGAAACGAAGTGAAAGGTACTACACAGCTAGAATGCAAAATAACAATAGGTACTATATAGGTCCCCCGTCTGCCACAAATAAAGGAATATACAAAACACAATAAAAACACGCTACAAGGGATGCGATCAAAAACAACAATTTGAGCGAGCAAAAAAGACGCTAAAAGGAAAGGGCAGACAACAACAAAAAAAGCAGGAGCTAGGCGTGTGCAAGTAAAGGTCCTTATGCAACACAACTGACAAAAGACGGCTATATGAGTCGAGCAAATGGCTTGTCTATACACGTGTCACCGCAGGTTAAAGGAATTGAAAGTCGACGTGGCAGCAAATGTTTGCGGACATGTCTTCGCAGCAACGCGCACCCGGATGTGAAGGTGCCCTCATTAATTCTCATGCAGATGTAGACAATGATCATAAAACTCGCACCGCTTTGACATTAAAGTATGGTCACAACTAGGGCGGTAAACGTGAAAGTCACGGGCTCAGAAACTATTGCACATACCGTTAGTGACCCTTCGTCTTATCGGTACTTCGTGATTCGCTGCTAGTGCTTTATGGAAGCCCCGAAGCACGGGCTGAGCTAATTGAAATGTCAGGCAAGGTTCGGCCGCACTGTATATTGCGGTAACTATGGTCTGTTACAGCATAAGAGCTGTAACAAGAACTCCTCCCCTCAATTTTTTTATAAAGAAATGGCGCCATGATGACACTCAGTACCAACACAGCATTTGTTGTTTTCAGTTTTTTTTTTTTTTGCCGAAAATGGCGCCAAGACAAACAAAGCTTCGCATAATTTTCAATGCACCTCGGCGCATGCGGGCATTGGGAAGAGCGTTGTCTTTGTTGGCTGAGCCTGTACTGCATTTTTTCGTGTTGCAACAGACTGTATGGTCGAGGACACAACATTTGTAAACAACGTCAATAATGTAGTAAAGAGAGAGGCAAGAAGTGAGACAGCAGAGTTCGTTTCAAAGTTATCCCCCAAACTCGCGGGATCCATCACCCAAGCATATGACCCAACGCTTGAAGTTGAGCCAGAGCCTGGGAGGGGCTGGTGCAACTTTTCAGGGCTTCTCCCAAGGCGAAAAGAATAAAACATATACTGAGCGCTATATTTCATCTTTGGTGTTTGACCCTGTCACCTATAGGAGATCTGGGGTAAAGGGTGAGGGATATGTGCAAGCTCCATTATGTGCTAGGACGTCAACAAAACCTCAGAACCACTTTGGCATCAACAGCTGGATCCTGCTGTTCTGACGTTAGGATCGCAGTCGACTGGGATCGACCCAACACCTCCTGGTTGTGAGCAGGTGCGATCTGACTCATGACCTAAATGGAACTCATATGGCTTGACTAAGAGCTTGCCATTCTTATGACAAAAAATTACGTAACCTATGCTGCAGTGAAACGTTGAAACGTTCTGAGCCGTATACTGCGCGACATATTGCGAACGCGACATTGGTGCAATCTCGTTTTTCGCTCACACATTGAGGAACTTCAACTTTTGAAGTCCAAGTTACTGTTTCGTACTAGAGACTTCCAGCCTGCTAGTAATTTTATTTACAGCGTTCCAAATGTAAGGGGGGAAAAGACAACTTGCAACGGATTATTTGTGCCGCGTTGCGTTTTGCGCATTAAAATTGTGATATGCATATACGTACCATGTTTAAACTTCGTTTACATTAGTAAACGAAGTTTACTAATGTAGTGACTGCTGGCAGCCGAGATCAACAGTTATTGTGTGTCAGTGTGTTTGTGTGCGTGCGTGCGTGCGTGCGTGCGTGCGTGTGTGTGTGTGTGTGTGCGTGTGTGTGTGTGTGTGTGTGTGTGTGTGTGTGTGTGTGTGCGTGTGTGCGTGCGTGCGTGCGTGCGTGCGTGCGTGCGTGCGTGCGTGCGTGCGTGCGTGCGTGCGTGCGTGCGTGCGTGCGTGCGTGCGTGCGTGCGTGTGTGTGTGTGTGTGTGTGTGTGTGTGTGTGTGTGTGTGTGTGTGTGTGTGTGTGTGTGTGTGTGTGTGTGTGTGTGTGTGTGTGTGTGTGTGTGTGTGTGTGTGTGTGTGTGTGTGTGTGTGTGTGTGTGTGTGTGTGGTGTGTGTGTGTGTGTGTGTGTGTGTGTGTGTGTGTGTGTGTGTGTGTGTGTGTGTGTGTGTGTGTGTGTGTGTGTGTGTGTGTGTGTGTTGATTTATCTTCCTTGAACCTTCTTACCGAACTGTTTCGGAAATATCAATCGACACGAGATTTGGTCGACGCGCGATTCTCGACCGCTTTAACATACTCGCGGACGTGCCGATTCAAGACGAACGCAGCCGTCTTCGGCAAGCGCCGAAGAATAGGTGATTGTTCCCGTACCCGCAAACATCGTGCCAACGCTCCTGCCGTAAAACAGTGGCGCAGAAGCTCGCCTCTGCCAGACATTTAAAGTACCGGCGCACCTGAAACTCGCTGGAGCACACACATACAACTCCTTCACAAAAAGCCCCCAGGGGCAAGCAAACAATTCGCTTTCTGCGAGGCACTGGCAGCTTAAGAAACACAGGGCGTGGTCTATTATAGGGTTCGCTATTTTTTGCATCAAAAATACGTTTTCGGCGCTCTTATGACGACATATTCATTTGCGATCAAGGAGAATGTAGGACAGTGTTCACGCGCTGGCACGTGCTGCCTTCGCGGTATAATTTTCCAGCAAAAACCAAAACAAATCGCATCTTGCACGCGCTCATTAATGCTTTTGGTTATTTACTTCGAATCTTTTATACAGGAAAGGCGTGCGTGCGGAACACCAATCTCGCATTCTCCTTGATGCTGACAGCAATGGTTTGCTGGCCTTGCCAAAATCTTCGGCTGCAGCAATAAAAGCCACAACGGGATCTCGTAACGTCAGCGTTTCTTAAACTGTCGGTAAACTAGTGATGTAATGCTTTTTATTCTTTTTTTTTTACCGAGAGCGGTTTTTGCTTTGGCCCTTCAAACAGCCAGTTCTCCTGCGCTTGCCGTGTCACGTGCGACCAGCTCCCAATGTGACATGTTAGGGGTTATTCCTTGCGGTAACAGAATGCTCAAAATAATCTTATCATAATTTTAATACAGATTGCATAGGGTTCCGAGAACCCGAGAGAGAGAACTAAAAACTTACGGATCTATTCTTCTCGAGATGCTACTATTCGTCAATCGTTAACACAGGGCACATTGCCGACTGCTGGAGAGTAGCCACGGTGGTTCCAGTTCAGCAACGAAATGATTAAATTAATCTCACGTAATTTTAGTGCCCAATTTCACCCCCTGAGTCTCAAGCACGTTACACTAGCTCAGGGTAAATTTACTTGAATGAGTACTATCTAATCGACCCTTTGCATGCACGACCTCGTGCAAGCCATATTCATTATTTCCTCGATTATTTCTCGCACGCAGTAGTGCGCACCGTTCCACGTCAGTGTCTACAGTGCAAGACAGATGCAGCAGACATCAGCGATGATGCGCTGTCGATGGTCATTCGTTTGTGCATTGCCGAAGAAATTTTGCTGAAAGCCACGCTGCATCGCTTTAATCGCGTTGATCCGTGGATTACTATTTTTACCTGCGGATGCGCGTAATGGCGTGACGGCTGAAGAGCAGGAGAAATATCGCTGGACTGGCGGATCGGTTCTGGCAGAGTTTATGTCGAAGTAATCATGTTTGATGATGTTGTCATTCATTATTCAACGCGGTCGATGAAAATGACCTTATGGTTCCAGTAAAGCTGCTGAGCGTAATCTGAAAATCTCATCATGCTGCGAAATCAGCAGGACATTTTGGCGTCTGGAAAAAAAACGCCTGTTTCGTGCGTTGAGTTCGGTTTCTTCATCTGGTGACCTCTGCTGGGCTGTTCCCCTGCCGACGAGGCAACGCCATCACCTCTCCTCTGTAAAGACAGCGTGTTCCCGGTATGGAAATTAATCATTGCAACTGCGGGCTGCTCAGCGACCGGTCACCAAACCTGTTGGTCGCGCTGGTGGTTATTATGACATTAATGACCTGGGCGTGTGTTTTGCGGCATTATTGTTTAACTCCGTTTGCTGGTGTGCGTATGTTCATCAATCATTGAAAATATCATCATTCTGGTGGTCGTCTCAATCAACAAATGTTATGGTTGTTGATGTCTGTCGCTATGGCATTACCGGGACGATATGTTCATTATCTGCCGATGATGGTGTGCCAGTACTTTGTTGCAACGATGCTGGATTGTTCGTGAATATTTCGGTGATGAAAACATGATAAACAACCGAAGTATCGTTGTTATTGATACCTGAACAGACCTGTGTGTATTACCCAATAAGGAATGGGATGGTGTTCCATGCACGGCAAATAATGACGAGTATACCGACAAGAGCTAAAAAAGACCATCTGCGCGTTTATCAGCAACAACCATGTTGCTGGTCTTTATGCAGGAAAGCCGCGTAGCTGTCGATTTCATCCCTGCATTATCGCTGGTCGCCGGGTAGTCGTGAGATTATCATCGCCGGAAGAGATGCGCGTCATCGCCGTAATGTATCGTCCTGTATTGTGCGGCAGCGTGATGACAAAATGCGTAATAATATTGCCGCAGCAGCAGCAGCAGCAGCAGCAGCAGCAGCAGCAACGCCAGCGTAATGGCATCGCCATGCCGTGAAGCGCAGCAGCAGATCATTGTTCTGATGACGCATTCTGCGAAGTGGATTCTGGCTCATCGCCGAAGAGGACCTCTATAAGCACGAGTCGTAACATCCAGTTCAAATGCCACGTGTGAAGCTTTTTCTTGAGCGCGTCGCCATACGGCATTCCAAGCACTGGATCTCGCAGTAGACTCGTGTTCGAATCTATATGTAGACAGTTTTTGTATGATGTACAGGCAGTGTGACCCCGTCACTTCCGTAAAACGTCAAACTAGTGCCTTCATTATTTCGACGCCCCCCCTCCCCTCAGTTCCCCGTCAATGCTGCATATGCAGCCGTCGCAATCGCAGCGTGGGTATCCGTTTCGTGGTTTCGTTCTGTTTAGTTTCTGATGGTGTCCGTGTTGCGTTGACATGTTGACAGAGTCATAATGCATGTGCCAAAGGAAGTTTCGCTCCAACTGGCAGTGGAAATGTCTTATTCAGAGTGTGTGTCTGGGACTGGCTGGACAATAGACCTATACTGCTAAATTACCCAAGCATCAAGAGAATACAGGGATTGGTGTTCCACGCGCCGCACGTGCTGGCCTCAACAGTAGTTACTTTTTCTAAACCAAATGCCTAAAAAAAATTGCATCTTGCACGCGCGTTCATCAACGCTTTATTTTGGTTATTTACTTCAGAATCTTTTATACGGGGAAGACGTGCGCGTTTGGCGCGTGGAGACATCACTTCCCTGCATTGTCGGTGCTTGGGCAATTTATCAATAGGTCTATAGACCTATTGTTATAATACCAAGCATCCAAAGGAGAATGCGGGGATCTGAACTCTCGCACGTCATTTCGGTACGTGTCTCACTTAAAATTTTCAATCCACAACAAAGGCGAGCTGGATATTCCCACCATACCTTGCCTGCACGTAGCAAATGTAAGTGTGCGCACTGCTTGACAGTGAGAAATTCGGCACGCTGTTTCCATACCGTGCGAGCGCGTCTTCCGTATGGTTGCAAAGTCTCGCTTTGCTTCTGGCTCTCGCCCTTGTTTCTAACCAAGTTTCATGAGTTTGTTTAATTTATATTTCCTTTTGAGTTCGTTTATAACGAGCGGGTTAACCACAATCGGAGTGTTAAATAAAAAGTTGTGAATGCAAAACATTACCTCCTTGATGTTCCTTGACCGACGCGAACGAACAAATGGTCTGGCGCGGTTGTACGAGATACGCGCATTTTCCGACATATCGCCCAATCAACTGCAAATTTTATGACACGATATTCAGCTCCTTTTTCTATATAAAACCGTGAAATAAGTCATGAAAAGCAGCGGTGCCGCATTGCGTAATGTTGGGCACAACCAAGCAAACAGTTACGTGCGGCCTAATAACTCTAAAACACTTGAAAAGTTTTTTTTTTTTTTGCAGTTTACATTATTGATAAAGTCATAAAAAATGTAGTCCACTGCACGACATTTGTTTTCGGAAAATTCCTTTCGAACCGCGACGTCGCCTGCAACCAAGGTGATATTTGTTTGACCGCCACTTTCAATTACTTTCCAGTTCGGACTCCGAACCACCAAACTGTAACCAAAGTGACCAAAGCTTCAGGTGCTATGTTTGAGACGTCAGAACAGAAAACAAATATTTTGACGAGGACGTCAAAATGATTGTGAAATAATTCTCACGCCTTCAGAAAGTGGCATCGCGAACGTCAAAATAAGGTTTTAAATTATCTTGAACGTGGATGTCGAAATATTCACTGCCATATATATGAATGTATAGATGCATCTCAATGACTCTCTATAAAGTACCACTTGTCATGATTTTCTATTCATTCCTGTCACTCATTTCATTTCACCGTAAACAATTTGTCACGCTTATTTATTTTATCTCTGTTATTTCCTCAGCGTTCAGTATGCAGCCGTGCGTCTCATTATCGCTCTGCAGCCGAAGAGATTACCGCATTAGCCGACAAGAACGCCGTCCGATCACGGCGCAAGAAGCATGAAGATAATATGCCACACACTGCGATTCTTAAGTTAGCGGTGACCACAGTGACTACACTCTTCGTTTTTGTATTTTCACTCGGTGGATTATTTTTTTTTTTCATTTCTGGTTGCCATTATTTTAACTTCTGTGACTGACTCCGTAGGTGTGACGTCACTGCTCCAAACAAACCCTTGCTAGGGGCGTTGCTATGACGAATACGTGGGATTGGGTTTCACCCCGAAGAAGAAATCGGTCCAAAATGGGACGTGGGATTTAAACATCTATAAATATAAAATATAGGAAGTCTAGATCTCATACTTACCGCGACAGAGGTTTGCCGAGAATCGACTGTGCCTGAAAGATTTTGGATGGCAACTTCTGGTCCTCGAGACGTGTTGAGAGGCCTGCATCAGACGACAAACGTATCCGGAACAACGATCTCGTTGATGCGGAATAGCTGTGCGGAACGACTGTGGTATGTCGCCTGCAACAGTTTGAATTGTTTGCATAATGATACGATTTTGATCCAATATTTATTCGGAATATGGCAGGTCTCAGAAACTCGTCAGGTTTATTAAAACAAATTGTATTTGCGTGTCATACGGGATAGTCTGATATAAATCATCACACGTATGAAGATCTAAAAAAATGGCGAGAGAAACAGATGTTGAGAAAATGATATCACCGCAGCGTTAGGCCTTTCTTCTTGATCTTGCAGTTGGCACGCATTGTAATGAAGGAGTAATTATTGGACGATAATGGTCAATTCGCGTGGTGCTTTCAGCGCGCTCTTGGGCGCTCTTTCGAGAGCGCTCTAGAAGCGCGCTGAAAGCACCACGTGAATTCATCATTTCATGAGCTGCTCCAGAGCCTAGATTTCGTTTGCAGGCTCGCAATACCGGAGTGTGTTTTGTCACTCAGAAAGTTCACCCCGAGACTAGAAGTTTCGTCGCTCGTCACCAACTTCATTCAACGCGGTCACGCGCTCCATCATGAAAGGACCAGCTCGCAAAGCCATCGTGTCATCTTCTAGCAAGGCCAAACCGGTTGTAAAATTTTATTACGGGTTTTTATCGTCACTGCATGGCACTAAAACAATTCTTCATAACAATATATTGAGAAGACACGATGCTTGTAGAGAAATATTCGCTGTTGTATCAGACAACTTCTAATCTCATGTCGAGCCACCATGCATTTGTCCATAACAACGGCCAGCAACAGTTTGTTTTGGAGCACAGCGTCATGTTGTGTTGTCATCACAAACGAGGTCAATCCTTATGATCTGTGGGTAAATTTAAAAATAAAAAAACATTGATGTCGAATCATTTTTACCGTTGAAGTTTGGGTTAGTTGCTATACGGACATAAATAAAATGTATGATGCCTACACAGACATAATAAAGCTGGAAATAAGAGGCCTCGTTGGTTGCACCTTCTAGAATCAAGCACAGAACGAATGGAAACCCAGACGTTGCCAACACAAGAAGGGATAGTCCTGCCAGTTGAGTTTCTCTGACGCCTCCGAACCGCCGCCACCCCAAGTATTGTGTTCACCGGCGTCCCGCGAACAATCGGGTTCTGAAGCAATGGTGAGGACATAGACAGCGAAAAGTCATTCGAGTAAAGCGCAAGAAGTCGACCTCCTCTTCACGAGCGGTGATTACAGAAGCTTGTTTCACCTTGTTTCCGTGCGTGCCGCCTATCGCTGTGAGCAGACGACGCTTGACTTTCGAGTTTAAAGTTGTTTTAGTTCCCCTTTCAGCGATCTCAACTCCTTTGAAATGGTGTGAGATCGAAGAGAACGCTGCAGTGGACTTTTTTGAGCCACGTAGCGCCGGTTTTTTGCGTGAAAGGCTACCCTCGTGCAGTAGGCCGACGGAGTCACAACCGAAGCTACGATACAGACAAACAAACCCAGTTGTTTTGACCGTTTGACGATTTCCTTTTCGAAGTCTGAGAGGTCGTCGGGTGCCTAAGAAGGACAACTACGTCCGATTCCCCGACTCACCGATCATCCACTGCTACATGCGTCGAGCGCCACCATGTTTTCCGTGGGTGGATAAAAAGTCAGGAGGCGACATCACTCTGGACTCCGATTTTCAGTATTTCAAAAAGAATGGGCTTAGTGCATTCGCAATTGCGTTAAAAAAAAAACATGTTTACGAATGCCGTTATTAAATGTTTTAGAAATGTCGCTTACAAAGCTTTTAAATTTTATAATATTTGACGTCACAAATCAAAAAAGGTGGGGAGGTGAGGAGCGATAGAGAAAAACGCCAAAAATAAAAAACGCACACGCGCGCGTGGGATTCTTTTTTTTTTGCGTTGTGGTATTTTTTTTGCGTGCCTATGACTACAATTTGCATCGTTTTAGACAAAAATAAAAACACGACCTTTGGGGTGTCAGTACCACTTTAAGTGCAACGTCTATTGAAAAGAAATAAAGCATAAAACAAAAGCAGTTGTGCATATGGTGTACAAAGTAACGAGAAAAGCAATTGGTTAGTTTTGAGGTAAAGTAACGCGTTCTCTTTGAGAATCGGTAACGAGTGAGGAGTGACGTATAAGTTGTATTCACTGGCGGTCACAGCCGAGCTCGCTGCTGCTTCGAACCACCGAGGAGGAGAGAGGGGAAAGCTGCCTTTGTACGAATTTTGAGTGAAAGTTAATCTTCTATAATCTTCTGGAGGGAGAAGAGCGACGTCTGGGGAAGCCTGGGAGCTACAAAGGAGAGTCCGGGTGAGATGAAAGTTTGTCCTTCCCTTCTTTTCTTGTGATTGCCCGAGAGCTGATGGGAAACTCTTTCCGAGCACGCGCTGTGAGCAGTTGCCTCAAATATGGCGTACAGTGAATACCACCTATTCAGTTACTTTTTGAGCGAGTAAAGAGCAACGGTATTTAGTCACTCTTTTCGGGTAACGTGTACATGTCCGGTCATACCCGAGGAAACATTTACTTTTTTATGCGGTCTCAGCTGCTCCGGTCAAATATTCTATGTGCCCCATATACTCTCAGCAGCTCGGCCAAGGCTTCGGACAACAGAAACGTGCTTTCATATTTTTCAGCGCAAGTCTATTAGGGTCAAGACCAACAACGTCTAGCGAACTGCTGCTGCCGTTCGGAAAAACTTCCCCAACAACGACATTGACGGAGTTCACGGATATCAGCGAACGCCAAGCCGTCGCACACAGCAGTCAGCCGGGCCGTTTCAATCCGTTTATATATATATATATATATATATATATATATATATATATATATATATATATATATATATATATATATATATATATATATATATATATATATATATATATATATACACGCAGGCCAGTCGTTCCTCGTGCTAGGTGTGTTCCTCGACGAAACAACCTTCTGTAATCACCGCTCGTGAAGAGGAGGTCGACTTCTTGCGCTATACTCGAATGACTTTTCGCTGTCAATGTCCTCGTTTCGGTCCATTACGACACCGAAACACACACGTCACCACCGCGTCTACGGGTCGCAAAAAGCAAAAACAACAACGAAGCCAACCGATCGGCAGACCACAGCCGTCTGCGAGAGCTTTTCGGAGATCTGGAAACGACACTTCGTGAAAAACAAACACACAAAAACGCGTCCAAACCAATGGAACAAGGGAGTTGTGTAAATGCCGGCGTCGTGTTTGGAGCGCGCGATGGGAGAATGCTCGTAAGGAGTCTATTAGCGTGACGTTGATGCGAGAAACACGAGACTCTGCTGCGCCGCCGTGAGGGAAGCGGGAAAACTTCCAAGACCTACTTTTGCGTAACGAGGACCCGGCGCGTGCACAATTTCACGAGGCCTCAGGATTCGTCTCATTTGGTTTCTCTTATTTCACGTCTGGCCCCGCGCTCGAGACTCGGTTGATTGGACTCTCGTGCGTGGAGGTTTCGCCTTACAAGAAGCATAACATCGTGTTTTTTTTTGTTATTGTTGTCGTTTTTGTTGTTGTCGTTGTTGTTGTTGCTGTTTTTACTGATGAAGCTCTCTGTGCACGTCATTTTGTCCGGCGTAGCGCTCGAGACGTGCCGGCTGCGAGCTCTTGAGTTGACACTGTTCGAGTGCAATCCTTTCGACAAATAAATATTCTATATTGGATAATGGACGTATGAATGTGTGACATACAATGGATGCGGGTTTGAAGGCTCATTGCATTTAATAAGAAACTGTGTTGTTTTTTTTTTCACTCACAAAAACACGCATAATGAAAACTATTTCTTTATTTCATTTTATTGAATGGAATTTTATTGACCTCAAGGCCTTTCAGAGATGAATTACATGAGGGCGGATAAAAAAACAGATAACGCACATAACAGTTAAAAAAAGGAACAAAACAAACACAAAGAATTGAAACCGGATTGCTGTCGATGCAAGCATCACAATATCTTGTATTCCAGAAATAGCAAAAACGGCATTTCTTCGTAGCGTCGTCAACGACATATCAAATTATCAAGAAAAGTAGACTATAGCTATTTTTTATAAAAGTATCACCAGTAATTACTCTTATACCCTAAGAGATATTCCACGCCTGTGTAATACTCGGATTGCAGCAAATGACATAACTGTACCCATAGGTTTGACAGTTGCTCCCGGAGCGCGGAAGGTCATGCAGCCGAGGCGCGTCTTGAGCAAGGAGTTCGTACTAGGAGTAGTTTCACTGCGGAGCACCTCAAAGTAAAATTAGCAAACCTTCCTCAAATTTTACGCTGACGCAGTATTGTGCCCCAGATGCCATACGCAAGACCGTTTACGCCATGCCTCATAATAAATGAAAGAGACATATAAAGCCACTCCCCCTACCGCCATCTCCCTCAAATACACTATAGGTATACTCGAATTCGAAGTGTTGCAGCACAGGCGGTACCGTTGATTAGGGCAGAACTAGGAACAAGTACACAAAAATATTACGTCCATTTCCCATCATTATAGTTTCAACGTAGAGAAACGCAACTTCATAGAAATATAAAGAAAGCATCATATTTTTTACGACGAATGCAGCGTGTGCATTCACCCCTTTATTGCTGCATCTTGATATGCTTAAAAAACACCTGTTAACTGAACATGTCGCCATAAGTTTTGATCAAATTAAAAAAGTTGCATAACAGTAACGAGAAGGACCGCGCGGAAAGAGTTCATGAACTCAAGAGTTCATGAGCAGAATGCCCCCGGCGGCTCTTTTCTAAGCTTTCTTTTAACTTTCACTTCCCGCGTAAGCTATATTGTCAGTTATCCTGAGAAGGAAACAACGAAATCAATAATTATACCTCCAGGATTCTTAGAGAAACTGTAGCAAAATGATTTGTTGGCCTAGTTGGTTAAACTTTACGAAAATTAAAACGAAAATTACGAAAAAAAAACGAAAAAAAAAATTAAAAAATTGTCCTTGTCCTTCGCGCTTTTTAATTTTCGTAATTCTTAGAGAAAGCATGGCATGATGCAAGCGTGCCATTGGAACCATAGCCAAGAGCAGAAGCACCCGACAAACTTTCCCGAGAACGAAAAACAATTCGCCGTGTCAACCTTGGACGAACTGTTGGAGGCTCTGGCACCATGTTCTGTCAACATTGCGCTGTTGTCACTTGGCAACTATAGAGACATCAAAGGGAGATAGAAAGAGAGATAACAAAACGCTCGGTTCAATATTTTTCTCGAAAATTTGAAGTTAAGAAGTGCAAGCGATGTAATGACACCCAGGAGTAGGTAGGCTCGTGAATGCAGCCAAAAAAAAAAAACCTCCTCCAGATGACGTCGTCAAATCAGTTTTGGAACCCTGGGTGGGGGTGTGCGAAGAAGCCGGGGGTGGTGCCCAAATTACGCCAGCTCGGGCTTCTAAGGGCGATCGCAATCGCTTCCGTTCCGCACTCGACGTCACTTGATTGCGGGATCTTTCGGGTGGGCATCGCGAAAGCGATCTCGGAGTAAAATGCTGCACGAACAATTTAACGCTTTGAGCACAACCGAGCTCGCCTCCTTTGCAGCTACTCGTGTACCTCTCTTCTCGGTCGAAATGAAATGGCGATACTCGCATCTTGATCGAGAACTTCAAAACCTCGCGAGAAGGCTGGCAAATGAGCTATAGTTCGTTTCACAGCAGACGCTACGAGCAGATGGGAACAACCAGACAGCGTCAAAAGCGCACAATCATGGTGTTGTTGCTGTGCTTGTTCTATCATCGCTGAACCAATCACAAACACAAAAGACGTAGTGACTTGCAATTTCGACGCTGTTTCATTGGTCCATCACCATAGCGTCTGCTGCGTTTGAATTTAAGCAGAATCAAAGTTTACGAAGGCTGAAGCTCTCAACCGCCGTGAACACACGATTTGTCAGAGGGATTGATTGTCTTGAAGTTCCGAATGGCGCGGAACTTTCGCGAATCACGTTCAACCATGTCGTCATGCCAGGTACTTAATCATTGTAAGTACCCTGTTCCGCGTGAGTCTTAAAACTTTCTCTAATAAACTTCAAGGGTAATAGTAACTCGGGTTTTTGTTAACTATTTCTTTTGCCGATTTGCTTACAGACGTGTTTATTCTTATTCTGTCAGTTCTTCGCCTCTGGCCATAATTTAGGCGAATATAAAGGTTTTCTAAAAGTCATTAATATGCTGCATAAGTCTCTTTGCCATATGAATATTTAACCAGACAACCGTCAGACCAGGATTTATTACCGCGCAAGTCACGGCACTCCTCAAGACCAGAAACAATTAACATCCCAAGGAAACCGAATATGTGAAGTGCTCTTTATTCTGGAATCCTCGATTTCCAAACAACGATATTTTTGTGTGTGCGTGCGTTTAGGGTGAATAGGTAAACAAAGCGGATGCACAAAAATCTTAACCATGAATTCCAAAAAATTAACACAAAACTTTTGTGTGTTTTTTGTGTGTTTTATTTTTACGAGGATAATGCAACTTTAGCATAGGTATACCGACTTCGATGCGGAGATAATATATTAATTTTTTCCTGAGTCTGAATAAGACATTGTCTGCAATTCGTATCATCGTATCGGAAGCCTTCAGGGTTCAGGTGAAGACTGCTTTGACATTAATTCGTATGTAAATAGTCCCTGATTAACGTCGCCAAAAGTGTCAAGAAACCTTAGTCACAATTCGCTCTCAATTTATTAAACATTTTCACTGCATTATCATTTATTAAACATGTTTCTTTCCGCGAAACTAATCGTTTCCGCTTTTTAAGGTCTGTAAAGCCGGGGGTTACCCTGCTCATACATCATACAAAAGACAGTCTGCAAACACGAATCACCGCATAATCCGTGGTTCGAATGCCGTCTGCCAAGTTATCTCCTTGAACTCATTTCCATGCGGCATTCGAAGCACTGATCTCGCGATGACTCGCGTTCGAATCTGTATGCAGACTGTATTTTGTATGGTGTATAAGCCGTGTGACCCCGGCTTAAGGCATTCACTCCAACTGCTATCGTCCTATGTTCTATTTTCGTTTGGTAGCGAACTTTTTAAGAATGAAAAGCTTTTTAGCGGGACTCCCTACTAGCAGAAATGTGTTCTTCCGTCCGTTCATTTCTCCGTTAAATTCAATGAATAAATTGACGTCACCTGACGTCATGGCATCACGTGACGTCACGTCACGTGATGACGTCACGTGACTTGACGCCATTATGTCAAGTCGTGATATCGCGCGGTATGATGAAGTCACGTGACATTAGATCACGTGACGGCAATTTCCCCGCCTAATTTTAGCGGGGAAATTAATAAACAAATATACATTCTTGCACTTTGCAAGAGGATTGTTTAGCAACTTCTAAAAATAATTTAAATCGTGGCGCCTTGAACACTTCATTTCATTGATTATGGGAATTCAGAGAGAAAGGTTTCTGGCATTTTATTTCCTAATAAATATACAATATTGTGGCGACGATATCTCTTACGAGATATTCAGCGTTAGAACAAATATAAAGGCGAGCACTTGTACGCATCTCAAGGAGTACAAAAGGGTCGGAAAGGCAGAGGAAAGTAAATTATCGTACCGACGAATAGAACATGTTCAATACATTTGATTTTTTTTTCCGGACACATTTTTTTAAGTGATCGTTAAGCTGTTTGTATGAAACAATAGTCGCTCTCTATAAATATATATGACGACCTTCGACAATAGGCACTCCCAGTGGCTGTGGCTATGTCGAAGGTCGTCGACATAGCCACTGGGGTCTTCTTTTGACTCGGCACAAGGCGAAATGAAGAATACGCCCGGTAGGCGCAGTGTTGCATCGTAGACGGCTGCAGAACAGCCGAGGTCTGCCTTGAGCGCCGAGCGAAGGCCCAAGAGAACGAGGAAAAGGTGGTCGGCCCTGTCGGCCCAACATTCTCGCGGCTCGTAGGTGCCGAGGCTGCTTTCACCTGGTGGTGCAGCCGTTCCACCACGCCGTTGGCCGACGGGTGATAGGCGGTGGTGTGGATGTGTCGGACGCCCGAGATGGTGACGAAGGTGGTGCACAGGGTAGATTGATATTGCCGTCCGCGGGCGGTGGTTACCACAGCAGGGAAGCCAAAACGAGACACCCATTCGTTGATGAAGGCTGCAGCGACCCTCTGCTGTCATGTCAGGGAGAAGGAATGCCTCGGGCCACCTCGTGAATCTACCCACACACTTCAGTAAATAGCGGGTTCCCCGTGATGATGGAAGGGGGCCCACTAAGTCGATGTCGACGTGTGCGAACCGGCAGTCCGGTGGACGAAAAGGTAATATACGTATATATATACCTAAATCTTTTCCTGTGGTCAAATATTACTCCTTCCTCTCTCTCTCTCTATATATATATATCAGTGTGTCGAACCGAAAAAAATACGGGTTCGGTTGCGGTTCAGGTTCAGGTAAATTTATTTTGTTCCGGTTCAGTTCCGGTTCGATTAATTCGATCCGCGAACCGGTTCGCAAACCGGTTCGGGGCGCTGAACCGGTTCGCGAACCGGTTCGGAAATTATAAATGACAAATTGCAACATCAAAATAAATTACAAATAAAACATCTGAAATCAGCACATACGAAACGGGATACATCGTCGAAACTAGTAGTGCATAACGTTTATAAAAGCCTGTAGCCAATGCAAGCGGCAAACAACGACTGTCTGATGACAGGGCTGTCTGTCACGGGCGCTAACTCCAGCGTCTGCTGAGCGTTGGTTTGAGCGCACGCGCCCGCTTGAGTCCCATGACTACGCTGGGCAGGCGACGGAAGCAACAGAAGCTCGGCAGATCCTTTGTCGAATTCGAAAGTGCGCGCAGCTTCGCTTCTCCGCGAGCGACTAGGGTTTGTATCCCTGTTTTTTTCCCCGCATTTATCGAGTTTCCGGTACGAACAAATACGGCATGTAAATCTTGACACTTCATAGCTCGATGTACTCTGACCGGTGGTTGGGGCAGCGAAGAGCAGATATAATTCATGAATGCTCATTTCAACTGTAAATAAAATTTCTTTCTCTCCCTCAAACATTATCAAACTCCACAGCCTTTTCTTTTCTCATTCCGATGGAAGCAAGCTTCAAGAACTCGCGCGTTCTAGAAACGTGTTATGAAATGAGCACACAGCAGCATTTAGGATTTACGAGATTGTAAAAAAATAAAATCCCGTGACGCGATTTTTTTTTTTTTTTGCACAGCCTTTTAATTATTTTTTTCCGTGCAAGCCGCGACCAGCGCAATACTGGTTCCTATGTCAAGATTCATGGATGCAGCGTTTGTCAAGATTCATGGATGCAGCGTTTATATTCCTAAGACTGAGTGGAGAAGAAAAATATGTAAGCGAGGTGTGGGTCAGTTGACGGCACTTAAAAAACAAATGGCATTGATAGCACATTCATTGTCAACAGCGCGTGGCCGAACCGTTTTGACATGAGCCGGTAACCGTTATTTTTTTTCCGGTTCAGTTCCGGTTCGGGTTCATCGCGATAACAATATAACGGTTCGGGTTCGGGTTCAGTTCCGGAAAAAATACTCGGTTCGGTTCGGTTCCGGTTCGACACCCTGATATATATATATAAGCTCCCGGATATCAATGCATTCTATAAAAGTTAAGCCACGCGTAACTTTTCAATTAAATTAGAGTTATTAACTTCAAGGGTTTTTTTTTCGTGGAAGATTGATGACTGAAATAAAGCCGTTTTTTTTTCATTCGTAAAATATATCTGTTTTGGTAAAAAATTAAGATTTTATATATATATATATATATATATATATATATATATATATATATATATATATATTAGCTAAGACGTGTTTTCTAGGTCATCGCTGAAATTAAATATCTTTGAAGATTGCGTGGCTTGTATATTGAAGAACTGTGCGTTCATAAACTGTGCGATTTGAAAAGGTGAATAAAAAGGGCAATATATAGTAGTCACTGGCAGTTTAAGAAACACTGCGTGTGACGAGCCTCGAGCATCTAATTATCGCTCCGATGCCACCAATCACAACGCAAGAATCGTGAACATAATGTGCCACACCTTGCGTTGCTTCAGCTGTCAGTGACTTTATATATATATATATATATATATATATATATATATATATATATATATATATATATATATATATATATATATATAATATAAGAGAGAGAGAGAGAGAGAGAGAGAGAGAGAGAGAGAGAGAGAGAGATAGTCACTGACCGTACAAAAAAAGGCAAGGCACCAAATGAAGTGCCCACGAAAACAGACTGCTCTTATTCTTCTTTCGTGTGAACCCATAGCGCCTGGCAAATATGGCTGTCGTTTCGGGGGATCGGTGGCCGAGTGGGCTAAAGCGCACACCCAGCTCGACGCGCGTGGAGCGAAAGCTCGCGCTGCAGAACCCAGGGATTCTGGGTTCGAGCCCCACCCCTGCCCGTTTCGATCTGGATGAGCATCGTACCGGCGTGCCGTCGTGTATCACTACTGCGCGGTGCACGTTAAAGACCCCAGGCTAGCGGTTGTACTGCACTGGCTAAATTGCTCATCTACAGCGAGTGACTCGTCGCAACATTAAAAATGGCTGACCAACGACTCGCTGTATAAATATCCCCACAACCCAATTTTCTGGCTGTCGTTTCCCGAAAAATATAATATTGCGTTTTTGTGTATTAAATAATAATGTCCTCATTATTCTTCGTGACAGAAAAAAGAACATTGCGTCTTTATCGGGCAGTCTCATCTCTGACGAAATGGGGTATCACCCATTCCTTCTCCGGTACGGCAGATTGGGGTTGCGACTGCGCGCAAATATATTGGCCGATAGAACAGCCTCCTCTGCGAAACAGGCCAACAGGCCCGCTGTGCTACACAAGAACAGCCCCATAACTTCCGTAAAGGAACACTGACACCAACAAGAATGTTTTCACGACAAAGGTACTTTATTATTTCGACTATGTTGAAGAAGCTCATGGTTGTTGCTGTTGTTGTTGGTGTTTTGCAGAATATCTAGTTTAACACCGAGGCTTACCGTAGCCCGTTGACACTCAAACAATAAAAAAGCAAACCACCATTCGCTGTCCAACGAGAACAAGAGCAAATAACAAAAATAAAAAGCTCATTTCGAGAATACTTCCGTTGTATAAAAACTTAAGGGCGTCCAGTGTGTTAAGAATAACAGACAGGTATATGTACAATGTCTCGCGATGCGGTTTCGTGTGTGTCTGGAGCCAGGTGCCCCAAAATACACTTCCGGAAAAAGAAAGAAAAGCTACTTATGCAAGATCCAAAAAGAAAACCGCCACGCTTTGCATATACCGTCAAGTTACGGTTCGTTACAACATGCCAACTGCCAACCCTCAAGAACGCTTAACCCCCCCCCCCCCCCCCAAATTGGATACAGCGCTACAGCTCGGTCGTTCTCTTCTCTCCCAGAAAGACAAATAAAACTAGAACTTCACCACACGGATAATCCGGGATGTCTCGGGCGCATTCCTTTCCATTCGCGTCCCGACACGGAAATGGAAAGGCGAGTGCGTGCGACGAGGTGTTCAGACGCGACGGAAAAAAAGGGGGACGAAAAAGGGGAGAGAGGGAAGGGCCCCAGAGGTTGTTGACCCTTGGGTTCACCATCGATTTCGGGAAAACCCAGTTGGTGGGACCCATGCAAGTAGAACCCAACCCTACAGGGGTCCAAAAGAGAAAGACACCAATGTTGTTGATTTTTTTTTTCCTAAACTTTTCTCTGTTCTTTTTTCATTTCCTCGTTTGCGGTTCCGCGACTCGGACGGCTCCAAATCCGAAGCGACACAACGGGTTGCTGAGTTACTTCCGCTGCCGAGAAAGGCTGGTTGCCTCCTGGCGTATGCCCAGCTATAGCTCCGCTGTCTACGTAGTTGCTTGCACCCATCCAAATTAGTCTCCCGGTCTGTTGTTTCCCGAGTCACACCTCTTCTTCTTCTTCTTTGCGACTTTCTCATCATTTTGCCTATTCCACTTTGTTGTTTCTATTGTTTTGTTTTTCTCGACGACTCTCGCAATCTGTTTTTATTTGTCGGTTTTACGTTCGCCATAAAACATCACGCGTGTAATTGGTAAAAGAAGACAGCAGGCACGCATACCTGTCTTTGTTCGTTACGATTAGCGTAGCTGACTCAACCCTGAATTATTTCTGGAAGCACTTACCGCGACAGGGACAGTTTGTACCACTTTATAATCCTATAGTATACGTAATATAAAAAAAAAAATTAGTAACAAGTTTTTTTATTTTGTTTTTGCAAAAATAAATTTGTTTTTTGAATGCTCATTATCCGCTCAAATGTAGCGCTAGCGGTCCGAACCAAATGACAAAGTTTCAGAACTAACAGTCATCTTATTCAGAAGTTATAAGTGATTTTCTTAAATGTTCAGCAGCAAAATGGCAGCCGACGGAGCTCTCGAATACATGGAGCAGAACGGCGCCAGTCACCGAAAACGGGCAGAAACGGGCTCCGTTTTCCCAATAGAAAATTTCAGAAAATCACACTTATAACTATACACTCTAAAAAATGCCTGCGCGTCTACTTACCCGCAAAATACTCGAAGAGTTACTCCTTGTGATCTACGAAATGAGCTCAGCGAATGATGAGGCGGAAAATCTCTCTAGACCTCAAAATTAAGTCTTCACTGTGGCATTATGCGATGCAAGCATGACGTTTTGCATTGCGTAATGAATGCCACAGCGCAGACTTCATTTTTAGGTATAAACAGATGTTCCGTCTTATCATTCGCTGAGCTCATTTCGTAGATTGCCGAGATTGACTCTTTGAGTGTTTTGCGGGAAAGTAGACGTGCAGCCATTTCTTTATTTCTTAGAGTGAGTGAAAAAAATCACAATATTTGATTTAAGACACACATGATTTAAATCATTTCAGCTAGAAAAATGTGGCCTTTTACCACTACATGTGTAGTGGTTGCCTACATGGCTGCCTCATATAAATATTTGCTACTGGATCCTTTTTCCTTTAAATGCAAATTAAATACCTATGGTAAGCAAACGTTGATAGACAAAAGATAAATAGAAACTTTTTTCAATATTGTTTTGGAGAAAAGTGTGGGATTTAGGATCATCATATCGAAATCGTGCAGTATAAAACACAAGTTAAATCCTTATTTAAATCATATTGATTTTTGTTCTCCACCTTGCTTATAGCCTTTGAATAACATAACACTTACTTCTGAAACTTTGGCATCTGGTTCGTACCGCGAGCGCTACATTTGGGCCGAGAATGAACGCGTAGAGCGACGCGTTGTTCATCTTTGCGGTAACAAAAAGAAAAAAAGAACTGCATATTTTTTAAGACACTCTGAAGATCTAAAATTGTGTTTTATTTAGCTTCCAAATATTGTACCTCCATTATGACCTTTCTGTGTAATTAGGCTCCAAGATTAAAGAAAGAGAGAAAGAGAGAACGCTCCCCTTTCTCATTGTCCTTGTGCATTAGGAATCGGTGGCCGAGTGGGCTAGCGCACACCAGCTCGGAGCATGTGGATCGAAAGCTCGCGCTGCAGAACCCAGGATCCTGGGTTCAGTCCCCACCCCTGCCCATTTCGATCTGGATGAGCATCGTACCGGCGTGCGGTCGTGTATCACTACTGCGTGATGCACGTTAAAGACCCCAGGCTTGCGGTTGTACTGCACTGGCTAAATTGCTCATCTACAGCTGGGAGACTCGTCGCCCGTTGAGGCAGACCAAGTTCTAGGCTTTATAAACATACACACACACCCAATTTTTTTTTTTTTTGTGCACATAACATATTTTAGGTCTCATCATATTTCGAGTGTCAATCGTCATTCATTGCGATCCTTCCGCTGTTTGCTGTGATGGACTGCATGTTTGTTCTCCAATGTACTGTAAATCCACATACTTTTTTTTTAAGAGCGCCCTCGGAAAATAGGTACATACGCCTAATTTAAATATACACAAAAACGGTCTTCCTTTTGTTTCTGTGAGTCCAAAGTACAGATCATAGAGTTATTACAATAAACGCTAGAGGCTCAGCTGGCGATAGTGTGCTGTTGCATTTTGAAGCAGACAGCAAGCAGTCAGAAATTGACTTCCGGTAATGCATTTCTATGGGAAAAAGCGAGTGCATTTTCTCTCTGCGCTCGATTATAAGAGCAAATATCACGAATAATTTGTACGTACTAGGCACATTGGAACATTTCTCAGACACGCAGACGAAACAATTGGTCAGTTACAGCATTTTTATTTGAAATTCGTGGCATGAAAAACGGTGTTAAAACCGATTGCGTACGTGTATTTATGTGCACTGTCGGACACTGTTAGCGCGAACACGGCGTTGGCGCTTTCCAGCATGGGGGATATACTTGCCAAACGAACGAAGGACATGTGGAAAACCAAGAGAGATGGCAAGAACTACGCAGTAACACTGGATAAGTAACTCCTTGTGCACGCAGACAATCAAAATAAATTGAAAGCCACGTAATATAGTCAGATTTGCAATAAATAAGTACTGCTTCATTCTTTCTGCTTATGAATAGGTGCGAAGATGCTTGTTCTAGGTTCAAATCATCACCCGCACGCTCCAAATCTTTGCAAATGGGGGAGCCAGAGAGCAGGTGCCCAATAAAAACTGCCCAACATAGGAAATAATAAAACGACACACCTTTCGTAGCTCACATGCTTTATTTTGTGCGTTCGAATGTTTATTTAACCGATCGTAAAGATGCGCGACGGAGTCATTTTCATCCAATGACAGGACGGGCATATTAGTAATATATAAGCACCACCGAAATGCTAGCAATCCTAGAACACACTCTACATTCTTTTCGATCGTTAGTTTGCTTAGAATCGTCGCTCGTTTTCACATACCTTCCTTGAAACAGAGGTTTTGGCCTGAAATATAGCGAAGTTTAACATCGTCCAGTGGTAAAGAAAAATGCTGTAACTAAAGCAATTACACTTTCACAATACCAATAAAGGTACATACTATCCGGTACCACCGAAATGACAAAAGTTATTCATGTTATTTTCCGGCGAAGAGACAAAATTCACGCGCGTTTTACCATAGGAATACACAGGGAGGCTGGAAATGTAGACTGCTTGCTGTCTGCTTCAATTTGCAACCGGAAGTCCCGTAGACACTAGCGCCAGCTGAGCCTGTAGCGTTTATTGTGATAACTCTATGGTACAGATTCTGCATTTGTTGCTTACAAAAAGAAATAACGAACTACACCCATATTCACGTAAAGAACCGTGAAAAAAAAAAGAAACGGTTCCTTGTTGAACGGTATTAATTTCCCCCTTCATGGGATGAATGAAGATATAAGTTGCTGCATCCTATAGTAGCTTTATGTCATTTAATCAAGTCGTACACGTTTCAAACGCCAAAATCATTGTTTCTTTCTTGGACAACCAAATCCTGTAAGAACTATATACTTCGCGCGGCACGTAAATAGTGCGCAAAACGTTTATTACTACTTTTTTTATGTGACAACGAGTATAGTAAAATGCTTGATTACAAATCTTGACACCTTAAAGTCCCGGTAAGTTAAGCTGATTGTCAAATTGCTTTACCATTTGGCACTTCATGCATAAGGACCTTTTTTTCTTTTTTTTTGGTTTGTATGGTTTTTTTTTAAAGTTGTTCTGCAGATAATATCCGGGGAGGGGGAGAGGAAAAGACATGGCTCCTGATAGCGTCTCCCCCTTTCTGTACAGCGGCGCAATAAGAGATGTCCCAAAGATAATAAAAACAAAATAGAACGTCGGACTTTGACAGCCTTTGCGTATTTTTTTTTTTTACACCGCGGAATGTCGCTATTCACGCATTAGGACCGCCCGTTTCAAGTTTAGGGTGGATCTCTCGACAACTTTGACTCCTATAATGGACTACAATTTTCCGTATTTGCTCACTATAAATGTAGCCCATTGCTTCGCTTTGCTAGCGCTTAGCAGCTCGACATAAAGTTGTTTGCCTTGGCTGGCCTCCGTCCCTCGCTTATTCTGTCTTCGCCCCATATACCGCGTCCTTTTCCTGACGCCATCTTCTATACTCTTTCCTATCATCGCTCCTGTTGCTTAGGTCTTTCATTTCAACATAGCGAGGAGATGTTGGGCTTATGCCAAAATCCCGCAATAAACCGCCGTATGTCATTCACCCCTATGTTTCAACTGTTACTGAGCACTCTTCAGGAAGCCAAGTCGCCACCTCTGGTTCGTAAACAAATATTTCGGTGTTTGCGTCTCTTTCAGTCGTTGACAGTAACCTGTCGGAGCACGATAAAAGCTGCCTACAGCTTAGGTAGGGCTCTCCCAACCAACTAGAGCAGCCGGGCACATTCCACCAAGAATTGTATTTCCCAGAGGGTGTTGTTTGTTTCTGAGTTTGTCCTAAAAAGTGCTTGCTTTTGAAAAGCCCCAGATATAAAAGAAATGCAATAATTTTCGCACCTTACTCCTTCTCACCTGAACGCCAAACAATTTCCGCTGTGTCGTCGCTCTTGAGGGATTGTTGTGAAAAGTCCTTCGGAAGTAATTATAGTCTGTTGCAGGTTAACGAACCAGGTCAAGCTGCTCCCTTTAAAGCCCTCCGCTCATTCGTCTATACCAGAGCGAACGCTGGAAAGGAGGAGGGTCCATCTTCGCCTCCCCTTTAGCGGTCGCTCTGCAAAAGTGAAGGGAGGAGGTCTTTTGGGAGAGGGGCTTGTCCTGGTTTCTTAACCTGCAAGAGACTATAGTGCGATTCGGCCCGAGTTTCCGCGGTACCTATGCGTGCAACCTATGCATAGTTACCAGAGCTGCAAGATCAGGTCTGTATGCCAGTACGTTCGTCACAATTTCGCACGATCCATGATTGTACGATTTTGATAATTCCACTGTGGTGTCTTTTGGCGCCCCAAAAACTGTGGTCATATACTTTTGAGCACCTCAGGGAAAATATAATAAAATATTTTTAGACAAATGTAAATTCTGGTTTACGGTAGCTTCTTCTTGAAAACATTAAAATAACATTTTTGTTTTTTTGTTTACGCTAGACGATTGATATTTTTTGCGGGTATCTTCCCAGAGCAACAGATACAGTTAGCTTCCGAGACGAGTCGCAGTGTCAGAAGCCATTGAACTTGGCTTAATATTATACTACAGAGGGCGACACCAGCGAAAAGTGTACGGATACTGCTGTGACGACACAGTCAAAGTGTGAAGATAGTGGAAAGTAAGTACTACAGCTCTGACCCAAGCCCAGCTTGCAATTTCCAGAGCCCAGCACGCACGTGTTCGTCTCGTCGGAATTGACTCCGTAAGTGATGACGTCACAACAAGGCGCCCTGGGTCCAAACAAACCGTTGCTAGGGGCGTTGCTATGGACTAATGCATGGAGACTCCACATGAGGCTAGATTTTTCCTTACAAGTAAGTAAATAATTTTTTGTAAGCAACCTAACTTCTTGATATCGAATTATGAAGATGTTTTTGTCGTCTCAGTGTCGTATTGCAACGATGAAAGCCATTTCTGAAGTATTGCAGTCCGCTTTGCTTTGGCAGCAGACGACACGACAGATTTGCTGGCCTCTGTTGCAGCGGGCGTCTTCATTGAATTGCGTCGGTAAACGAGCGACAAAAACAAGTGCATCCCCATGGCCGTAAAGGCCTCCGCAATGTGCGTTTTTTTTTCGGTGAAGAACTTAGCTTAGTTACGAGGGGTGAAAATGGAGTAAAATCAAACCACGTCATGCAGATCGACGACCTGAAGTGCATTACCGGCGTTATGCAGGCCAGCATGAGAAATAAATGGTACGCCGTCGAGGTAAGTCGGTTGTTGTTATTATTATTGTGGTGGTCAGGTTATTAAAGAATTGCATGTCTATCGCGATTTTGCAGTATTTTGCTTTTTTTTTCCCCTTGGTATACATTAAATTTTGTGGATGCGCTCTTTTGGTGAAGATTCCCATCGACCCCATGATGCGAGTACAATCAGTAATACACTCACCTTATGTTTTTTATCCAGTTCTTTCGCGCTTTGGGGTCTTGCGGAAATCTGAAGAAACTGCAAGAACCTCCCTCCACGCGATGGTTACAACCAGGTATACGAAGCACCCTCGCATAGCGCGAGTCCGCAAACAAAATTTGGGATCTCAACCGTTCGCCTTAAGTGCTTTTCTCGCGGGTGCAATGCGATCTTTTAGCAGACTATCATCTCGATCGACGCCCGGACTTTCGATAAACCATATTTTGCATCGCACCCCACTATGAAATCTTAAAAGTGTATGAAACTCAATATATTTCAAACAAATGCGATGTCAGAATATCGTCTTTATTCACACGATGCAAACGACGGCCCCACTTGGCCGGGCGGCGTGCGGCAGACGGCATACTTCTTGCATTCGTCGTCTGCTGCAGGCATCTTGAGGACCGGAAGTTGCAGTCGTAAATATTTCAGAAACGAGCGATTACCGGCACACTTCTGTCGAAGCATATATGACATTCAAGCTTTCTACATCTGTGATTTTTAGAACTTTAAATCCTACTCCTGATTTTTGAGCGGTCGGGTTTTCGTAGCGAAACGGAGCCACATGTATTCGTTCATAACAACGACCCTAGCAACGGTTTGTTTGGACCCATGACGTCACACTTACGGAGTCAATGGTCAAAACCCGCGCCATAAGCACGAACTCAATAGATGACAGCCGCCAGAAGCTGGACTTAAAATGGACTGACTGCGTAAAGACGGTCGAGCCTTTGGGGTTTGGTGGAGAAGGCGATATTCGTGGTTCCCTCGGCTGTTCTGGTTTTGCTTTTGTTTGGCGGGCGAGGGAACTTCCCTCGTGAGCTTTCAGCCGGCCGCCTGTCTGTCGTATAGGTTTTTGTGTTTTTTTTTAGTGGTGGAATATGTTACGTCCTGGCGAGCCCTCTCCGAGGCCGATCGGGTTTTGGCAAAGGTTCCGCGGTGGCAGGAGCTCACCCAGACTTGTGCTCGTTACTTGCAAAATGTAATTGATTACAATTACAAATTACCGAGCCTCAAATGCAATGGATTGCGATGCAATACTGCAATGCAATACTGGAAAGTAACGGATTACTTTACTCGTTACGTTAAAAATTACTTTCACGTTACTTTTTCCGTACACTTATTCAGAAAACAATAGGAACAATTTCGATATTTTTCGAAAAAGTTCTGCAACACTACTTTCCATTTCTCATACACCCGTATTATGGTAGTCCTTGTAAAATAAAACATTGTGTTCAAGAGAAAGGGTGTAGGTGCACTCCGTTCACCTGTAAGCTGAGAAGGCACCGAAAGCTGCAACCACAACCGCCATCCCGCCAGCATGCGGCCTCCGGAAATGATCCCTGGAATTGTGCAGACAAAGCTAGCAGTGCGCATACTCAGTAGCGGCCTCTACCTTCGCTACGAGATTCGGAGCTGAAGAAGCGGTCTACGAAAGCTCCCTTTTGACTCTGGTGTTTCGAATGCTATTCACAATGAAAGAAAAAACTTGGTTCTCACGTTGCGATATATGGCCAATACAAAATGCAGGTGTCCTAGCTTACCTTGATCTGTTTCCGTAGATTACGATTTGTTGTTCTTGCTGATGGCAATGCATGATTTTTTAGCAAGCAACCTACACACTAAAACTCAGGGTTTCCGTTCTACTTAATTCCCTGAATTTTGAACATCTCATTAGGAAATGGCCATGGAGACGACGGACACTCCATGACCGAAAATTTAACCAGTCAGAGAAGAAGTGGCGGTTACGGGTTATCGATCGTTCATCGGTTCTCACCTCCATATTAATATTAGTTGAGGCCAAAGGAGGGGAGGGCATAGAGAGCGAGAAAAGCGGTGGCCATCGGTTTCACAAAACAATAGAGGATCACACCACTTTTACGCGTTCTCTCTCTCTCTCTCTGTCAGCACCCTTTAGATGGCCAACCCCCCCCCCTCCTTTATGTTGACAGTTGACTGTAAAGTGAGGAGTGTACTCGACCGCCATGCCCAGACAAGTAATCCAAAGGAAGTATCGTCCGTACATCGAAGACGAAGCTCTTAGCCTCGCGCCGGGCGCTTTTCAGCTGTGCCTCAAGAGCGTGCTAGAATTCAGTAGCGCACATCAAAGACAAAGAGAAGTCGACCCCTTCGCACGAAGCTACATCGTCTATTACGCGAGTTGGTGAACCCGCGAATCAAGGGGCTACGGACCCGCGTTTGATGCATGTGCAGGTGGCGGGAGACGTCGAGGAAGTTGGAAAGGGTGAAACGGTGTAAAATACAAAAACAAATAAACACAAAGACCTTTCTCCTGCCCGGAAGAAGACAAACATCATGGAAGGCGACAGAGAGCCTACTCGGCGTTGTCTTACTTGATCTTTGTCTTACGTATATCTGCGCATGCCTTGCCCATTTCTCTGGTGGTTCTAGGGACCGCGGTCACACAAAAAATCGTGTTTTCTTTTGGACTATTCTCCCCTTCCTTATGTTTTCTGTTTTGTTGAGCTTGCTCTCTTTATGCTGCTGAATGTTCTACTCGTATTGCTCCAGTTACTGTATTATTCTCATACTTTTTAAAAAAAGTAACGAGTAATTAAAGTAACCCGTTACCAATATTTCGCAACGAAATTACATTACCAATTACTTCCTAAAAAAGTGACTCGGCAATTACAAAATTACTTGAAAAAGTAACGGATTACTTCCCAAGTCTGGCGCTCACAGCACGCAGGACCCTACGGGTCTCGTCAGGGCTGTCAGCCGGGCTGCGCTGAGAGCTTGACGAATGTCAATGCCAACTATTAGTATATGTGTGCGTCACGTGCCTTCGTAAAGGGATCAGATATGTACAACGTTTGTAACAAAAGCATTCGTGTAAATATTCCCCGTAAATAAACGGTTTCCACTGACAACCCCAAAGCCTCCGTCGCAGTCCTCCAACTTGGCACCGAAGAAGACCTGACCGACCATCGACACGCACCAACACCGTAAGCTAACAACCTAAAAACAAAAAAACACCTTTACAGACTGCATTGAAAGCTATGAGCGCAAGCTCCTTGCTTCAAATAGCTCCTGGGTTACACGAACGGCGGTGCAGCAGTAATGCCTATTCCCCTTGGATTCGAACGCGTTCGGCGAGTGCAGTGGAGACAAAGGCGGCTATAAATAGCTTTAGGTCTACCCTCTAAGCATTCCAATCAGAGCTCGGTGTTCTGAAGTCCCCGCGCGCTCTTGTCTCCTCCTCTCCCTCAGTTTCTCGGTGCAGTAAAGCTCTCCGTTCATCCGTGCTTATTTTTTCCTGCAATGCATGTTATGCTATGTTTACAGTAGGGACGCGACGCGCCGATTTTTTGTAACACGTACACGCAGACCTAAGCGCAAAAAGCGGAACGTGTTCGTTCAGACCACGATAGCTTGTATACTCTGAACGAAATCGTTCCGCGTCTTGCACTTACGTTTGCATGTGTTAAGAAAGATCGGCGCGTTGAGTCCGTAGTGTGAACATAGCACTGATAAAACACCAATAGGTCAATTATATAATAAAGCAGCCTTAGTGCAACAATCCAAAATCAACCGCGAAGCTCGACGCTGATTGGGCTTGTTGAATGGTCACGTGATCAACGCTCATTGGCTGATGCCGGTGATCGTATGAGAGGTTCTGGAAAACAGCCAGGATTTAAAAGCAGACTAGCGCCAGTATCTTCATTCCTGGATCTGATATCACGTTTCTATGCTACGTGTTAAGTTATCTGGTGAAGAACTCGGTAACGTTCCGTAGAGATACCGGAACTTTTCACAACAAAATATTGTGTATCGAATCGCACAGCAATTCGCTACACAATATTTTTTCGCTGATACTGCGCAGTCAACAATAGAGAGTTTTAGTAGATCGTTCCGATGACTCCGATAACGATACCCGATACTCCGCCGCCGCCTTTGCGCATGCATTGTATCGTTATCGGGGGTATCGTATAGGTATCGGAACGAGCTACTAAAACTCCCTATTGCCTGATACCAAACTCTAACTGATTAAAGAACGATATAGGTCCCGCGCGTATCGCTGTGCAATATATACATGCAGGAACATCTGAGCTTGTATACTAGCTCTCACAGCCTCTCCATTCTTGCTCCCCGCGTCGCTGGGAGCGGCCTGTCGTGTGGCTTTTTTTGCCCGGAAGAAACGAAAGTTCTCAGAGCGGCCGCAGTGAGTGACATTGCGCATGGTGGCGCTGTTCAGTCCGTGACGAGATTCGAGATTTTCTTGCCCACACACCGGCGAAAAGCCGCGCATCTTCGCACGGTTACCACATCCGGCGTCAGTGCTCGACGACATTAAAAAAATAATTGTCAAATAATACGCACAAAGAGCAATCATCGTAAAATATTTCGGAAGATAAGCAGGATTGATAGCGCTTGTCCTGTGTGCTTCTTCGTCTTTTTGTCCTGTCTTTTTTGCGCTATTTTTAATATGAAGGATTGATAAGTTGATTGCATATGCAGCATTAAAGAAGCTTATACTGGCGAGAAACGTTTTTAGTACGATGGCGCTCCATCGCCATCTTAGTGCGACTGGTTCGAAACGACTGTTTTAAGGCTTCGAAGATTTAAAAGTACCGAAGTGGACATTTTCATGGCAGCCAATACCAATCAGCCAATCGCCAGTGTTTTGTGTTTTTCCATGTCGCAAACACGGACGCCGGATCTGGTGGAGGTGCGAAAATGTTCGCTTTGTTTCGCCAGTGTGTGGATAATAAAATCTCGGTATACAAAAACATTTCGTTATAAAGCAACCTGTTGCCACGAATTTGGATCGGCTCACCAGGAAGGGAGTGATCAAGGAGAAACTGCTCCTTCCATGGACAAAAATGGTGACCATACGGGGAGCTTGGCGCTATACTTCCCAGGATCCAGTGACTTTAGGAAGCGAATGGCGGCTGAGCGTATACCGGCTCGTTGCACGTGCCTTGAGCATTCTCAGAACAATGTTTGGCGGTACTTGTAACGAACGCCGAGCGTGAATTTTATTAATATACTTTAGTTATGACTAAAGTCACAGGATCCCAGGAAAGTAGAGCTAAGCTCCCCGTATTGTCGCCATTTCGGCCCATAGAATGAGTATTTTATCCTTGACATCTGCATTTTTAGTGAGCCGATCAAAATTACCGGCGACAGACATTTCTTGTATACCGAGATCTTGTCATCCACACATCGGCCGAAACAAGCGCACATCTTCGCACCATCTCCACATGCGGCGCCAGTGTTTGGAGGCATGAAATATAATTTCCATTTCTTGAAATTGGTGATTATCATCACGTATTGTTTAATATACTTTTACGGCTTCGTCTTTAGCAGGCGCTGTGAATATCTAATTCGTTCGAGAAAGCTGGCGAACGAGCCGCCCCAGCTTTCTGTTTTAGCCACTATGTGCCGTCAATTTCGCTGGAGCCGCCAATACGCAAAAAGAACAGTATCACAATGAATGATCTGTGAAGATAAACATGATTAATGGGTTGATTGTATACACTGCAGTGCCAAAGACGCTTACATTGGCAAGGTACGCTTTCGGTGCAATGAGGTTCCATAACAATCTTGGCGCGATGGATTCAGAACAAACCTTTCGATGCTTCGAATAACTGAGAAGACCGAAATTTCGATTGCCATGGCAACAGAGAGCGATCAGCTAATCGCCATGCGAGGTTTTAGTCCTCTGTATGTGTGTATGTGTTGGCGCCCTGCTAGCAGGTAAGTGAGGCAATGGCGTTTCTTTCCAAGCTAGGTTCCACTAACTTTAGTCATGGCAGCTGGCGGCGAACAAGCGGGAACGGAAAGCATTGCTACTCCTGTCCGCTAGTCCGCGCCTGCAGCGACGATCTCTGAAACCTCAACTGGATCAATGTTTCTGTTCATTCCCTGGCGAAGCGGCAGGCTGTAGTGAAGCGGCAGTGATCAAGCGGCCGTAGTATACTCTCTTCTAGGTTTCACAGGATTCAGCGAGATTGTTGTTGTCATATATACTTTGATTATTTCGTCGTACGACGCACGGACGGCTTGTCTCGCTGCTGCTTAGGACACCTTCCAGGCAGGCATGTCCAGAAGAAGATTCACGAAGACAGACGAGAACCTTTCGAGAGGAAACGTAAAAAAATATAAAACTAGAGGGGGAAAACATAAAGCAGTCTTCGCGCGACGCTATTTTAACGACTCTTTTATTGTTTGCTCCCATGCACCCGGCTAGGCGGGGGAGAAAAGCTCCGGTGGGAAGCTCGAGGGACAAGGGCGAGAGCGGTTATTTTTCCTGGAACGCGGCCCGTTGACTATCGATGCCAACGAGACAGGGTGGCGGCGGCTACCGGTTACGGTGCAGCGACTGGACCATTTTGAAGTAGAATAGAAGAAAAATTAGTCACTTTTTCATTGTTATCTTGTCGCATAACTGCACCAAAGTCACCGACAGTTTAAGAAACACGTGGCTAATTTTGTTCATTCTTATTAATTCGAGATTTGTTGTACGGCGTTCTTATCTGCTAATGACGCACTCTGATTGGCTGCGAAGCGAAAAGTAGATGCTCGGCCACGCCTGGCGTTTATTAAACGTTCCGCGGTTATAACACTTGTTCTTCAGTGGAGCTGGTAGTGAAACGGAGGCTGGGTCTTCGAGCGTGCCAGGCTCGTTTGTTGAAACATACGGCGGATTAGCAGTTGAGCGCGCTTTTTTCTTGGTATTTTTATGCACGTACAAATGCGAGCTAGCATCCGCTGCTCTAAGCACGCGAGCATGAAGCGGTTTTGGAACGCTCCAAATCTACCAAATGAATTTGCCAATAAAATGTGCTAACCGGATTCCAACAAAAGTTATCTCCTTATACTCCATCTCACAAACATCTGCAGTGCACACAAAGTCATTGGCACGAGCGCGTGGCGTACAAACAAAGGCATTCTGCTGTGTTAGGCCCGCGCGGCTGTGCCTTTTTCTTTACTGAAGACATTTGTGAGATGGAGTATATGCACTCACGTGCATAGTCACAGTTTTACCCGAGATGCGCTAGTAGAATGTTTTCCACCGCTGTTTTCTTGAAGATCTGTTTGGGTATCCGCATTAGTTTTCTGCCTCACAAGTAGGACGCGCAGGGTTTATTACTTAAGTGAATCCACATTTCGCACGCCAACCTCTGTAACGCTCGAAGTCTAGTTAGACATGTCCTAAGGACTCGTGATATAGTACCATTGTTTCCGCGTGCAGTGCTGTATTCCGGACGCTCGTTCCGGACACTTGCAATGCTCGTCTTCCAGGACGAGCATTGCACTTTTGTTTTGTTTTGAATTACAGATTTGAAAGAGGAGGATAATGATAGTCGCCGAGGAACATTGCGTAGTTGCCCGTGGGTTTTCGAAGACATCGAAATTGCTCCTATCAATATCAAGTAAAGCTTTGCGAAAGGTTTCAGATATAGAAAATCCCACGTACAATTTCTGCACTCCTTCGTCTTTCCTAAATACACGGAGACACGTGCCGCAATAAGATCTACGAACTTCGAGCCATCATCTCTTTCGCTCTCGTTCCTTCTCTCAAATTCCTTCTGGCGATGATCTCCTGTCCTGCTCAGCACAGAAGAACGTCGTTTGGGAAACGTTATCCTCTCTTCTCGAATATCTCATCACAGATGGAGAACGCGACATGCGTCGGATAAATGTCAGACCTCGTTCGAAAAGATTTTAGTATATATGGTTCGGCAAAATGCGCTACTGCTCTCCCCATTTACCACTCTTTCGTCACCCACAGCTTTCCTTAATTCCAAAACGTTTCGTAATTCCTCTTTCGACAGGTTTTCCCATTTCCAACTCGGTAGGGGGTTTAATTGGGCGTGTACTATCATTTCTGGTTTGCAGAAACAATTGGATGAGATTGTAGCCTCGAGGACAAAATGGTCCCGCGCGACAGCCGTCATAAAGGTTTATCCGCGAGAAAGCATTTCGATGCAGTCTTTGTGATGGACGAAAATTGCGATGTTACGACATTTCGGTACGTATAGGAACGTATCTGTGCGCGGCCGCATTTGTCCAGAAGCTTTCTCAGCAAGTTTACAGCGTTCGCGTCATATCTGCCTGTCTGCAGTGCTCGACACTATTAACACGAGTTTAGCGCCTTTCTTTTCTTCTTTTTTTTATCAAAGGGTATTGGCAGGCACTGAAAATTTACCACTTAAGGTCATTACCCCAACTGTTCACTTCCCAATACTATAGTAGTTTTGATAACAGTCCTGCAGTATACTCAGAGAAAACCAGCAAAAACCTGGCTCATTCGCGCTAACAGTGTCGCTAAGTGCATACGTTCCTTTCCCATTCAACAAACACACTTCATTTTTTTTTATTATTTATTTGTACGTGATGCTTGTGGTCAGTCATCCCAGGGTGTAATCAGTAGACTGATACCATGACGAACAGCCCCGGATGGACGACAAGCCATAGATACGACTACAACGTCCAGAGCCGGTGTATGGTCGCCGACAATTGAAGAAACGCAGGGCGGTCTCGAGCATCTCATTATCGCTCCTTGGCCAATGGGATTGCCGCGATCACGAAACAAGAAAGGTGAACATATGGGGCCAAGCCTCGCGTCTCTTAACTGTAGCTGTCGGTGACCACGGAAGCGCGATCGTATTATCCGTAGCCGCGTGCGAGCCTCAACGGATGTCGTGCAACATCGATTGGTTGCTTTCTTTGTTCGATGCATCCGATTCTATCGGACAAGGCGCCATAAAAGCGCGTGTATGAAACAATAAAGCAACAAAGTCTGATGTATAAGTTATTTTGGGGGGAGATTTTATAATAATAATGATAATAATAATAATAATAATAATAATAATAATAATAATAATAATAATAATAATAATAATAATAATACAGTCAAATCTCGTTAATTCAAACTCGAAGGGGGCCGAAAATTTGTTTGAATAAAGCAAAGTTTGAATTATCGGGAGTATCCCTCCTTCGAGACACATAGGATGGGACCTGCATGTTAGTTTGAAATATCGGCAAGTTTGAATTAAGAGAGTTTGAATTAACGAGATTCGACTGTTATAATAATAATAATAATATAGGTGATTTTATTCAAGAAAAGTTATATGAAACGTTTTGGCCCACAAAAGCAGAGTGCTCGCCTGTGGGGTAAACCTACGAAAACACCATAAAGGCTGGTTCAAACATTTGTGTCGGTTGCGTTCGCAGCAACCGAAACGACACCAACGACGAAGTCGCTGGAACAAGCATTCGCAGTACACAATGTGACAAGCAATGCAAGAGGTAGCTCGGTGAAGAAATTATGAGTCACGGTTGTTCCGGCGTTCTGGTCATTTCTCTAGTTTTGGCTGTTGTGAACGCAACCGTCGCAAATCTGTGAACCAGCCCATGAAACGAATTTTGGGCTGGGATGAATGACTTTAGATTGGGATTTTACTAATAGCATACCGTTTAGTGAGCCAAAAGAAAGAAGGTCGAAAGACAAAAGCCTGGCTTTCAGTGCGAAAATTTGAAAACACAGCGGAGTATTTCGTACCTCATTCCCTTCGAAAGCTCTCTGCCTTTTCACTGTGATACATCCGTGGTATACCCAAAGCGCGTCACCAGGTCCAAACGCACGTCACACGACACCGAACCTCACTTATTCCCTTCATTCCTAAGCTGACAGTGCGGTGGAAGCTATGCGCTTGCCGGACCAATCAGCCGCCTTCGTTACATCACCTGCCTCATTCTCTGCACGTGGGTATGCGCCAGGGAGGCGTGATCACGTGGCAAAAGTGTTGCTGGCCTAACGAGCCTGTAGCTTCCACAGTACTGCCAGCTTAGGGGTGAACGGAGTGGTGAAAGCAACTTTTGTTCCTGTTTTGAGCGACAGGCTATTCTTCCAGGAGGAGAATGGCTGTGTCCGGGCACACAAACGAGGGTCCGAGCAGGAGAGGAGTACCTCCTTTCCGTCTTCTTGAACTATTTGGTACAACGCGTGATTTGTGAGTTGAGGAGGTAAGCTAAACAGGTGAAAGCTGAAAAATTGTTTCTGACCCCTTTAAAGGCTCGTTCACACACTTGCGACTGCTTACGACTGGACAGGCTACGACCGGCTCCGTAGCAGCGTAGCTGGTCGTAAGCCGTCACAAGAGGCTTAAGAACCCGGTCTTGTCTCAGGTGATTGTAGTCAAACGCAAGTATGTGGACGTGCCTTCGCGTATTCGATAATTACTCTTCTAACACTAACCAGGTGTTTTTTACAGCAATGACTAAAACAAAACATATCCATCAATAGCACTTGATTGTCAAACACAGGGTGAATAATGCAAAATAATTCTACAAAAAAGCCAAAAAAAAATAGAAGATAGAAGGTTTAGGCAACTTTATCACATCGATTTCTTGACCCCTGTGTTGAGCAGTTCGCTTTATTCGTAGAACATAAGCCAACTATAGTCGGTTACAAGTCAAGAAGGTAGGAGAAGCTCCTCCCATAATCGTGATGCGACCGTTTGAAATCCATCCGCAGTAGAAAGAATAGTTCCCTGGAAACACTCCTTGTTCCGCTGCAATGAATAGATAATGGCTACAGAGTGATGCCAACTTGTCTCCGACCCCCCCCCCCCCTTTCTAAGAAAGCGACCTTTGTATTCATCGGAGAGGAAACCGAGCCCCTAAAAGTGGCCTTTGTATCTATTGCAGGGGGAAGCTAATCCCCCAAAGTTGTTTTGTTTCCATCGGAAACAAAAACGACTTCTAATCTCCCTCTCGTGGCATCCATAACGCTAAGTCAAGGTCGAAAGATAAAGCAAATATTCAAAGCAAGGCCAAACCCTCTCCCGCGTTGGCCACGACGTCACGGAAACGATGGGACGCTATTGGATGGGGAGGTGGCGGAGGGATATATGAATCCCTTTGAGGGGCATTTGCCCCTACCTTCTTGACTTGTAACCTACTATAGTAAGTCACTTGGCAATTTATTGAAGAAGAGATAAGGAACATATAGTGGTATTTTATTTTGTGCCACGGTTAGTAAATATTTAAGATACAATCTTAATTCTCTTTCTAATCCGTCTTTAAGCTTTTCTCATAATAATGGTGCGTTAATGTGGCGTACTTACAGAGCTTCTGAAGAGTCAGTATAACTTGAACATTAATTTTTTCATTGATTTCTAATTCATTCAAAAAGGTTCCGTAAGCGATGTTAACAGCTATCTTATTCCGAATTTCATTCTGAAATAATAAATCAATGCTTCCACCTGTGACAGAGTGCAACGCCTAAACACAATCAAAATCGTATCCTAAACCTTTCTACGTGTCCTCCCACAGCGAACTTGCTGGGCGGATATCCTGATGGATTTATGTCTTGTGCCCATCGAATTGCAATGCCGAAAATACAGTTTTGGCGAGAAAGGAAATTTTTGCAGTTGCGATTGGAACGCCGAGTGGGCCGTCGCGTTATTTGCCACGAAATAGACATGATAGCATGATATACATTTTTTAAAACTATATTGGGATGGCAGAATAGAAAATGTATATGAAATGGGAGATGCAAGTTCCGCTTGGTTGCAATTTTATTTTAGTCAACAACTCGGCTAATAAAAATGACTACACCAGTCGTCGTACTTTTTCTTGTATAAGCCTGTGCTTCCGGATTTTAGTTCGGGCTCCTGAATTGGCTCTAAGCGAACATCACGGCCTTGTCCTGTACCTTATAACAATAGATTAGGTTTCTGGCTGGAGCCGATTCGCCCGGACTATTTTTGCTGTTGCCACGCATCGCCGATGACGGGAAGGCTGTGGTGTAAGGCCGTGCTCGCTGACCTCCAGTCGTCTCTACGCCTGACTGACAACGAGGACTTCGCAACCAATTCTCATGGGCATTTATATAAGAGCTACGGGCTTTTCTTTTTTCTTTTTTTCTATCTGTGGTTTCGTCCTTTGGGAATAATAGGCGCTTCTCGGGGGGCCACGAAATACAGTCGAACACGACGGCGACTTGAGCCATACTTTGTCCCTGACAAAGAAGCCACTACATTTTTATTGTTTTACAAATAGACGTTCGTCCCTATAGCTTTCAGTCTTCTTTTAACAGCTCGACAGGTGTTTGATATGCGATGCGGAGAGGTACAAGACCACAGTTCGACGACGGACAGATTGGTGTGCACAAGTTTACCGAAGACAGGGGTTGCTCGATATCAATATATTTTTTTCGCTGGAGCTCTATAAAAACATTTTCATAGAAGAAAATGTTGAATGAAAACTTCATAAACATGGAACAATTTTTTGATGATAATATTGATGGTCAAGTAACACACCCCTTACGAAAATGGCATATCTGA
>JAZHYW010038685.1:0-26434 GCA_037355805.1 Ixodes ricinus | reverse complement strand
AGCAAGATGAGGTAACGTGTACGCGTACCGTCGCAAGTCGACATTCTGCTTTACATTAAAGAGTATAAGAAGACCGCTTGAGCGATTACTGTGGAATCGATCGACCGGTGGGTCATATTTGAACGCTGGTCAAAACGGTATGCTTTTATCGCACAAGCCATTGTAAATGTCGTCTGCAGTGTCCTGTTGTCCCCTCCTGGAGAGCGATTGCGCTCTCGGGGAAGGGCGGAGAGCACGTGCATGTACAGTTTGGGATGCTACCATTAAACGAAATCAAACAGAAAGACCGATGTGGTGCTAAGATAAATTTGTTTTGAGCTATAACCGGATATTTTTTGGTAGACGGTCGGTTTGTGCCCGAGAAGCCTGTTTTCGAGCTCACCACAGCGTACCCAGCCGTACACAGTAGCTGCGGCCAATTGCAGCTTTGACCGCATTCGTGTTGGGCGAAATGCGATTTTACTGCCCGTGAAGTGCCGCTCCCGGCTGAGTGAATACGTCCTTTAACGAGGTTAATTTTTATACGACCACTGCAGGCGCGCAAGAACAGCGTAAAGACAAAAACAGATACTCCGATAGAAAAACTGGCACCCCTCGAGCCAATGTACGACGTGCTTTGCGGGGAAGCGAACACATGGCTGCTAGGAACCGCACTTGAGCGGGTAGTGTTATCGGCTGTTGCAAATAATTACGGCATGAACGTTTACTTATTACTAATAGGTTAATCCTTTTGGCCGTTGCAAATACCTTTCAATGAATGACGTTACTGTGAAGAAGCAACAAAAAAAACTAGGAATATTATTTAATGTTTAAGTGGTCATCGCGAAAATCCGTACCTTGAAAATGACGAGTATAAAAGGCGGAAGTGCAGTGCTCGGAATTAGTAATCGAGGTATGGTGCGTTCATGATGATGTTGTTCTATGAATGCGCTTGTTGTATATAGTGATCGGCTGATGTTATCTTTTCTTGTGGTAGGCGTAATGTATGTACCATCAGGTTCAAATGAAATCCGAACAGGGACGGGACTTGGAGCACACTACCGGCGCAGCTTTCAAGAATGGGTTTTGCTTGGCGAGGTTCAAACACATCAGAGTAGGACGTACAACCTCGCAGCGCCCTACTCCTATATGTTTGAATCTCACCAAGCCCAACCAAAGCCTAAAAGCTGTGCCAATAGTGGGTTCGAAGTCCAGTCACTGTTCACATTCATTCGAACACGAGTAGTACATGTGTGTGTCATAAAGATGTCCAAAGTGCAGTGATAGCGCGAGCAAATAATTCGGCGGTACTTAGCTGGATCTAGCCTAGCTACCTGCAATGATGAGAATAATAATGATTGTGCGCCTTTTCCCTTTGAAACGGGCGGCTTCGACAAAAAAAGTATTTTTCGCCTTCATTGTGCGAAGGAAGGAAAGCGTTAGCTGTAGCAGGGTCGAGCAATGTGAGGGGAATAATGCCGTCACGTAACTGAGGACGAAGGTGCGACGTAGTTAATTCTCATAGCCGTCGTGATTGGCGTCGTGGATGCCACTGACGGCTGCCATTAGTGCTCGGTGATCCGTGAAGTAAGTAAGAACGGCGGAAGTTTCTAAAATCATCAGCATTACGTGTAGGAACTGCGTACTGCCAAAGAGGGATTTCGTATAACTCTAGTAATGTTTGAAAACAAGCCTTTCAAGCAGATGACACGGATGACTCTGCTGGGAAAACGGGAAAACCCTACTTCCCTGGCTTAGCTCCAAAACCGGAAAGAAGGGTTTTTCCGTAGCGGCGACGACAACGGACGAGGTCAAAATCTCTGCAAAATGTCGGCCGTAAACCTATCGCTTAAAAAAATATAATGAATGTCATTTACAGCATTTTTGATCAACTCGCACCGGAATCGCCCAGAAACAAAGACAGTGCACAGCGCTCCTCGGCGGTGCAGCACAATGTCGGTGCAACATCGTGGACAAACTGGACTCTAAGAGGTAGGGGGTGCATAGGGGTACAGCCCTTGTCTCATATGTAACACCCCAAAACAAAAATTTGACGTTCAGTCCAAAGACGTCGAACCGACGATACTGAATTTCAAGAGCGGCTTGATAGTCAACCGATACAGCTTAATAAAATAGCTAATGCACGCATTAAAGGCTATAGTAAGACAATCATGGTTTCTCTGGCCCTGTTGCAAAACTTCAGGTGTTTTTTTTCCTAGTCTTTGATATGCGCATTAGCTATTTAGTACGTTATATCCAACAGCTATGAAGCCGCTCGTAAAAGTTGCTATCGCCAGCTCGACGTCAGTGGACTGAATGTCCAAATGTAGTTTTGGGGTGTTACATATAGGAGAAGGGGTGTAACTTTATATACCCCCTATTTCTAAGAGTGTGCGCCGCGCCTGTGAACCACAGCAAACGCCACCTTGCGTCCCCTCTTGTGTTGTTCGTTTTTTCTTGCGTTCGTCAGCGAGCGGTGCCCGTCTGCTGTCAATTCCTCCTGTTTTTTACTGGCGAATTTAGCAGTCCCCACACAAATGAACCTCGTGGACATAATTGTCAATTGGGTCACGAAGCGGGTGGCCCTTCCACAGGAATGCTTTGCCCATGATTGTTGGTTCAAGAAAGAGTACCAGCCGTACCTCGATGTCATCGAAACACCCCACAACGCTTCCCACGAAGTTCCTAACTTTCAGGAGCTCCTTGCCACCGCAGCAATCACCGGTATTCGTGGCGGTGGTAAAAAAATCGTTGACATCGCTGTCAGTAGAGTTGAGGAAATCACCGAGTGCGGCATTGAGGTGTGTTTGTTTTCGCAAGGTCGTCATCTCGATAGACTGCACTGCCCGCTCTCTCCTCGATTCCTGCTCCTGGCCTCAATGCCTGATGGGACTGCACCCCGGCGCACCGTTGGTTTTATTGGTGCGCATTGGGGCAACGTACAACCGCACCGGAAGGTGCGCTCCTTTGATCGAGGACATCCGGTGCTCACCCGTGCAATTGATCGAAGAGGACGGGGCACACATCGGTGCCCAGGTGCTCACCGGTGCGGATGATCGAGGATGCTATTATTGTCTCGAATTACTCTGCTTGACCCTTCCATCTGGAGGCGAGCGACTTCAACCTTCTTTCATGCTTCGCGATACGTATGTTTTTTGTTATCGTGCAACAATGAGTCAAGTAGGCTGCTTCGAACTAGCTCTTTTGGATAAGGATGGCTAGTTGGGCTAGTTGGTTTTGCATCATGGTGGAATACGCCAAAAACAACAAGTGACGAAAACGAAGGAGAACTAGACAGGACGCGGCGTAACTTTCAACTGAATTGTTTATTTCGATGACAGAATCGCAAAAACATAAAAGCAGGCGCACTTGGCAGAACACCAAAGATATGGTCTAAACACACACAATTCCCCCCTCAATTGCCAGCGTCATTGGTTCTTCAAATAGTAAAATTCTTTATCAGTCAAGAACGAAGAGGGAGCGCTTACACAAGAATTGTCATGGTGGGACCCTAGTCACGAAGGCCTCGTGGATTTCTCTGGCCGTTTTTGTTTTGTAATGTCCCATAACACATGTGTCACCGAAAATGGGGCTGCACTTTCCAGAGTTGGGCCCAGATTCGCAACAGTCACAGTGGACCGCCAAGTGGCCAGACGGGGACTGCCTGATCGCCAATGCATGCTCTCTGACCCTATCGTTGTTGCACCTCCCCGTCTGGCCAACGTAACACCTTACCACATGACACCTTACCACATGACCACAACCAAGAGCAGCTCTTTGGAGAGCTGCTCTTGGCTTCGCCGAAGTGGTTTACCATTCCTCCGTGACGTGCGGTGCTGACGAAGGTGTGGCTTGTGGAATAGCAAAGGTATTACGTAAAGTGCGCAGACTGCCCAGGTCTCGGTTGTCTCCGCATAACATCACAGTGTGGACAACGATAAGACAAAGTGACTGCACGTGACTGCGTTCGGAACGCCAGTTTCCTCACCTCCGCGTGAAGCTGGCTTCAGCAATAAATACCGTTCGTGAAAGGCTCGTGTTGCGTTTCGATGTTCTGTTCCTCTCGCTCCGAAAACAGTGACTTGTTAGATGGGTTCGAAGCGGCTGACTTATTTTCTTTCGATAGCTGCTTGCAGGTACGATTACGCTGCGGGCACTGGGGGACCGCCAGTAGCCCAAGGTATTTGCCTGTTCGAAAACCATGCCAACTATTTTCGGTAGAATAGCGGCAGCGTTCTGTGTAGAGGCCGACAATATATCCGTGGCGTCCTCGTTAGGCCTCAATGGATCGATTCACTCGATTCGGGGTCGCCATATTGAGTTGTAGACGAGGGAGGAACTTTGCTCCCTGCTTTCAGGGACGATTTTCCTCCTTTTGTAAAGGAAGTGAGGAACATATATGTTACAAGATCGTTCCTCCCTTAATGGACGAATATAAGTATAGACCCTTTTAACCTAAAACGTTCTTTTTCTAGTTGCTTCAGAATTCGTGAAGCCGCATTTCGCTGAAGGCAGAGACTGTGACGTGAAATGACTTCAGTTTCCCTGCTAAATTTAGGCGTAGAAAATGATGTCAGAGGACTTCATGTAACGTGAGCTATACATACAATCGATTTTCCCGCTAAATTTAGCAAGACAATTGACATCACGTGACATGACGTCACGTGACATGATGTCATGTTACCTATGCTCGAATTCCGTTTCCACGCTAAATTTAGCGGGAAAATCGACGTTACGTTACCTACACATAAATTCCGTTTACCCGCTAAACTCAACGGGAAAATTGACGTCATACCTCAGCAAATTTGAGTTTCCCGGTTAAATTTAGCCGAAAAAATGATGTGACATCACTTCATGTCACGTGACCTATAGAACATTTTATCGTGGTAGCGCTATTCTTGAATGTGCGACGCCAGTCCAGCGAGCGCAGTGTTGTACGGAATATAGTTCCAAGGAACGGCGTTCCTGGAACGCGTTCTCTTTTAGGAGGAACGAAGGAACGCCGTTCCACTCCGCCTCGGTGGAACTGTAACGGGAACTCGTTCCATTTTTACTGCAACGGAAAGAGTAACGGCGTCTTTTTTCGTTCAGTGGGGTAATTTCTATTTTAACAGGAAAATTTTAAAAGTATAAAAACTATATCTTCACGAACATATTGTTTTTAACTAGTTAACTTTTTGGCTACTTATCTTAGGGCTTATTTTGTGTGGTCTTCGCTTGGTGACAGTCGGGTGCCGGATAGCTAGTGGACATTGATTATTTTTTGACTACCCGAGACTGCGGTACAGAAAGCAAACCTTATAGTCGCAAGAAAAGACACAGAAAGAGGGACGTTTCAAACCTCAGCTACTTTCTTTGCCCCCCCCCCCCCCCCCCTTCCACGAATCCACTACCCACAGAAATCTAAGGCCGACTAAAGACATTTTTCAACTTCAATAAAGAGACCTAAAGTTATAACAAAATCACAGACTACCAGACGTCGAACGCCCCCTTGTATCCTGAACATTGGTCATTTAAAAGATGCACAAAAATTAACCTTGATTCCTTTCCTCCTTGTCCTCGTCTTCAAACTGAACAACGAATCCAACCTTCACGAAGAAGAACCAGAGTTTCAAGACAGACCTTCCAAGAGCCCTGCCCTCTCTTCACTTGCTCGTCTTGCGGACAGCAACATCGAGAAACAACTGCTGTTAAGTTTTAACAAGGGGACTTTGTTAGATTGAAACGTGTGAAATTGTTCTAAAACACTCGTGCCATGTGGGGTAGCAATCCATTTGGCTCGTCTGAATCGTTCATCACAAATATAAATATGTATTAAAAGCTGAGATATTTCTAAACTTTAATATATCAGCAAATAACACCTCGATTCCGCTTGTTTTCTTCTTCTGGTGCCCTTCCATCACGGCATATAAATTTGTGTGTACTCAATTGATGGGATAGATAAAAAAAAGCTTTGTTGATCTGACTAAATAATGTAATCAGCAAAATACAAAAGTAACGTATATGTAACGATGCGTTCCATTTTTTAACTGTAACAAGAACGAGTTCTTTTACACCGATGGAACTTGTAACGGGAACGCGTTCCAAAAATCGTAGAAGGAACGAGGAACGAGCTTTCGTTCCATTTTTGAGGAACGTGTACAACACTGAGCGAGCGTCAGGTTCCGCGGCCATGCTGGGTGGTTTGAAACGTTGGCGAAAGTGCTTTTTGGGGCGCCGCTCCTGCGTTGGGTGTGCTGTTGGGTGTGCTGCTGGGTGTGCTGTTGGGTGTTCTAAAGTGCTGTGTATCCGACGTAAGGCGCATCTTTGTGTGACATTGTGCCACGGATGGTGTTTTAAACTCACTGGGAACGTTTGTTGCCATTATGGCATCCGCAAGTTTGGTGATGATTAGAAGAGTTCCACCGAACGCGCCACCAATAGAAATCGGAGGTGAGTACTCAAAATATTGTTTCATTTTACAATTTACAGCAATTGCATTTCCCTTCAGGTTTTTGACGTTTTAAATGCAGTACACCGAGAATATTTTTGGCGTTTTGTTTTGTTCATAAAAATAAAATAAAATGTGAACATGGACCCGCGAAATAAGGGCATTGCAGGGGAACGATCGAAGGCAGCTCCCCTTGGCTTGCAGATGTTTATAAAAGTTTTAATTGAGGATCTCTATGTCGACGAGCGTGTCCTTCCGTTTAGAACTGCGAAGTTGAGATGGCCCCATTGTAGGAGCGAATCAATCCCATTCAACGATTCGAAATCAATGCATGAGCATATTTCAGCGATACAATTTTTTTTTCTTTCCAACTACGTGATGTATTAATTTACAAATAAAGAAGAACCAAGTTGCGTTCTGATGGTCAACGTAAGTTCATGGTCTCTCTGTTATCGCGAGTAGATCGCGATTTAGGAGAACCGATAGAACCACCCAAGCGGCACAACAATATTCGGGGAGTATCAACACAATATTTTTGGCGAATACTCCGAATATGCGGTTTTTCCCGTCCACACGATGTCTAGACAATATCGTTTCAAAAGCGGGCAGTACCAGCACAATATCACTGCGAGTACTGCCAGCGTCGGCTGAGTACCCGCCGGACATCGCGTATATCTATGGCGTACTAGCAACGTCGGCTGAGCATACGCCGGACATCGCTGTGTCAATCCAGTACTGACAGTGTCGTCCGAGCACCTGCCGGATATTGCGGTATATCTATACAGCACTTGGAGCGTCGGCGCTAAATACCGCCCACATGTGTGGCAAAAAATTTTTATTTGCTCATGCTACAATGGCGCTTCAGCAACCTTGCAGCTTAGGGCACCACCTTCATTGTACACATGGGATACACTACGGATACTTCAAGCATCAGCTGAACATATACATTGAGCGCATTCACATACATGGTACATACGAACATCAATACCACCTGCACACTTACCCGCGATCACTACCCTGAGCTCTGCGTTTCCGCCTTTCATACTGGTCGTTTTGAAGGGACGCATTTTCTCAGTGATCACTTAAGCCGTCAGTAATATTCCAGTTTGTTGATTTTTCTGCAATGTCATGCCTCTGAGTGTATTTGAAACGGCTCAGGAGATGAATCCCTTAGTAAAAGTAAGCGCTCATGACGTAATTATTTGAAAGCCACCAAATCAAGCAGCCCACTGCAATCCACGCATGTTTTCTCTGCGGTACGGGACGTCGTAGTCAATTATATATTGCAGTAATATTTTTCTTTGCGCTGTTCGCGTGCGGCTGCAACTATCGCTGGAATTAATTTTTGATAGGGGTATTCACTCCGGGCGGAAGCGCAGCTTCACGGGCAGAGAAATCGTTTTTTGATCAACTCGGACCAATAGACGCCGCTACTTGCGGCAGGTGTTAGTGTACGGAGCTACGTCCTAATGAGCTCAAAGATGTGTAGAGTTCATCCTAGCATGCGACTTGGTGAGCAGTTTCTCCGGACTCGTAGTATATTTAAACAGCAAAATAAGGGATCGTTTTTTTGTCGATTTAACCTACCATCCTTCCTTAATGCTAAGATTCCAAACTGTAAATATCTGTACTTTCTTCATATTTCCATTGGTCGTCAGTCCTATCCCCAGAGCGCAATCGCTCTTGGAGAGAGACAACAGGACATCGCAGACGACCGTCACATTGGCCAGACCACTGCAGCGTTCCAACATGACTATCCGCACGTCGATCGATGCATCGCAATCACTCAAGCAGTCTTAAACTCTTTAATGCTAAATGAAATATCAACCTGCGACATTCCGCCCCCTCCGATCACGGCCCAATCAGCGGTGTAAACTGACGTAAATTTTCGGGCATCCATTCACTACAGTTTACTTCATCTCACTTGCTGTTACACCCTAATATGCTAACACACGGTCACTTCGACGATAATTCCAGTTCTGTTCACAACGCACAACACCGTCATCGCGATGTTGCTGCTATTATGGTGACACGCAGAAATACAAAATCTCGTTGATTCCCGGTTAGTACTCGGCTTCGGGAAACAGAACCAAACTCAACACAGAAGGCACCAGGCACCCGGCAGGCAAACCTACCTGTTTCGCATGCAGTTTCCGCGTTTCCATAATATCGGCAACGTCGAAACTTCGTTCAGCAACCTGAGGTGGCCATCTTAGCCCAGTGTACGTGCCAGCTGCAGGCGCAGTTTCCAATGGCTTCGTTTGATCGTTTGATAAAATTAATGGTAAAAACGTCAATGCAACCGAAATGTTCTGCACGCTTGGACTGGGAGACGTAATTATAGCCGACCTCGCTGCCGCTGAACACACCACACAACAATATTTATTAAACAATGCGCACGACGTGCTCGAAAAGCGAAACCAAAGAAGATGAGGCGGAAGACGCGAAGTTTTCCCGTCTGCTTGAGAAGGGAAAAAACGTCGCGTTCCTCCTTCTTCTGCGTCCGCATGGGGGCGTTAGTTGAAGGGAGAAGACACGCCGTTGCTATCTTTTTCCTCCTTTTTTGAGAGTGTGGTGACATGGCTAAAATGTCACAGTCATATTTTCACTACTAACTAAATTGCCTGTTCTAACTTGTCTGAAATCAAATATGGCAATACCGTTGTTCAGACAATTCGGTGAGCTTTGAATACTCTCGCATATTTCCAGGTAAGCAAATTTCTGTTGTTGTAAATCAACTGACTGGATCGCTGGAAATAAAACGAGATCTCAAAGTGCATGGCAGAAAATGGGGCCATTTAACATTGCTTTGAATCCGCCGAAAATGCTCAATGCACTGTTATTGCCGATTCCAGCGCCATCTAGGAAAACGGTTTAGTAAATATAACGATTAGATTGTACAAGGTAATATAACAGATATTTCGTGAACATCATGGTGTCAGAAAAGGTACTGGCATTTTTTTCAATATTTTTGAATCGGCCAGTGTCGCCCATACAGGTGTTATTGCTGATTCAGAAACGATAGTCCGAGAAAACGTTCAAAAATTACAGTGATCAGATTCCGTCTGCGCGATATACGATATTCAGCGATTATTGCGTATCACCTGTAACGCATTGACTTTTCCATACAACTGAAATTACTGGCAATATTAGCATCGACTTTCCTGACTTAGAGTGAATATCGCCACAATACTGTAGGATAGCCGCACCCAGCAGTAAATGCCTTGTAACTTACAGTTGCAGATGATTGTCCGTCAATGTTACGACTGCAAGATTTCAGCAATAAGACAAATTATTACCAAAAATACAGTTAAACAGGATTCACGAAAACTTTGGACTTACCTTGCAGAAAGCGTAGCCCTGTCACCGACGGGAGTGGTAAAGCCCGCTGCGTGCTCTATTCATGAAATGTCTGAGCATACTGAGAGGATGGTGTCGGCGAACAGTATTTTCTTGCTTACGCTCAATGCGCGAGTACTGGTTATTCTGAAAGGACGAGCGAAGGCATTGCAGCCGCAGTCTGCATGGATCGCTTAAGGGATAGAGATTATCCGATAATATTCCGCGCATTCAGTTGTTGTTCGTGCAGCCATACGAACAATGTTCCCGATGAACAGTACATTGTCGTCGCCGATTGAGCTGGCTACACCTGGTATGTACCAAAGAAGAAATCGCGCAAAAACAACAACCGGAACTTGAGAAAGACAAAGTCCGCTACTTAACTGCGCTGTACAGATCTTCCCCCCGCTTTTCTCTCTTTGGCCTCTTCTCTACGAAATGGTCTATACCATCTGGGCTCAAGCTAAATTTATGGGAATATCGTCAGCGTGACCTTTATCGCCGTGATGCTACAACGCTTCCTGTAGCTATACAATAGACCATGCTGGCGCAGTGGAGAGCGCCATCGCAGCGCTCCGCGAACTGGGGTCCGCCATCCGGTAGCGGCGAGAAAACGAAACCGGTGACGCGACAGGTAAAACAGACTCCATGGTGTAAAACGAGCGACCAGTGATGCTGCGATGTCACAACTCCATGGTTTCTGTGTTCCAGCCGTGATGCAGTAAGCAACCCTTCCATCTCGTGCGCGACGTGAACGCAAACCTCAAACAGGGTCTGCGCATTTTTTTTCTTTCATTATTTAGTCGATACCAGAGACGCAGTAGCCAGACAAAAATGCGATCGGTGACAACGCGATAGAAACTTTCGACGTTTATCGCGCGGAAGCCAATCTTTCTTGTTGAAGCGTCTAAACCGAGCTTTGAACTTTTTCTCTTCTTTATCGACGTTGTAGTGTCGGCCCGGTCTTTTCTAGGATGCAAAAAGCCATGCAGCGCGATGCATGTGGACTAGACCAGTGCTGTTAAGCGAGGTAAAAGATGACAATTATTACACTAATTACATACCAACCAAATTGGGAATGCGTTTGGTTAAACATGTAAACAACAAAAGCTGACAGCACCAACGGAAAGCACTCATTTTGTGTGTCATATATTTAAATAATATTATTAATACCATTGCTTAAAGCCAGAAACCATCTCATTGTTTATGCGGCGATTCTGCTGGCCACTTGATCTGGCATGCCGGTAAAACGAGGTTTTAAAGTCCTCGCTATGCGGCGGTACGCTTAGTAAAACCTCGTTAAGCTGGCACCTAAAACAAAACAGGAGAGTATTTAATATAATATAGTTGAATAATCCAAAGCACGGCTGGTAGGAATAGGTACATAAACAGACATCGTGACGACATGTTCAGTTTGCGCAACACTCACAGGGATTCGGATTTTCCGTCTTTTTGTCGAACGCCACTTCGATACAGCTCCGATAGTCGGCGGCGGTGACGGAAACTTAACGTTGCGGACGTTTAGTGGAGCAACACGAGTGATGCCAACCTCATTTCACAATATCTATCTATCTTTTTTGTCGCACTGTTGCAAAACCTCGAGCCAGTGCAGCAGCCTGGGGGGGGGGGGGAGAGAGTCAAATGCAGCTAGGTTATGCCAGGGTTGAAGAAATCTCGTTAATAATCGCAACATCCGTCAACCAAAAGGCTTGAGGTCACGCTATCTGAAATCCAAAATGAGCTCTTGCAGCGCCAGAGGCCATTGGACCAGGGCACAGTTCCCTCTAAACAATCACAGGTGCTTTCCACCAAAAACAAAAAGGTGAACTTTGTTAGTAAATAACTATAAGAAAGTAAACTATACATCTGGGTCGCATTGTAGGCTGACGGAGGCAGTCTACCGCTGAACAATGCACGACTTCATGCGTAATCGCATCGAAAGAGAATTAGCGCGTCCCCAGAAATGAAAGGCAGACGGTCGTCGCGTCCGTCCACGTTGGGTGATCGGAAGCAAAAAACAACAAAGTTTCCAGAGCCACGTAGTCGCAGAGCGTGCAGTCTTGTGGAAGTGCTGAGAAAACCGAAACTCAAGATACTGTTGACGCTACCAGGATGGCTGCGTGCACAGTGCCGCCAAGGACCACCTGCTAGTTTCAGTATATGGCCCATTTAGCACAATGCAACGTTTGTCTATGACTAGTGCGGGGTACGATCATCATTCCGCGGGTGGGGTACTTGGATCGGCTGTCCCATAATTGCTAAGGCACCCAATATTAGCCGCACTCGTCCAGCATGACGCCTTTCGTGCTGTACGCTGCGCTGGTGAGACATCGGAGGGCGGCGGTGGTGAGAAACAGCCGAACCAGGCTGTAGCAGTGACGTTGGCGTCCGCGCAACGCAAATGCCAGCGAGCAGAATAGTCCGTCAACGGCATTGCATGCCCTGCATACGTCGCCGCCGCTAAACCACCACTGATGACCGGATAATTTGAGTCTATGAGCCTCAATGCCAGGGGAAGGGGCTAGGTTTCCCGATGTTAGTGGTTTTCGTGCTGTTGGGATAATTTCGAAGAGGAGCTATAACTTCAGCGATGTGTTTATTGTGATCCGGAGTTGTGCTTTGCTCAGCCCGTATTTTTAGTAGAGGAAAGGTCTGAAAATCGTGCATTATTGTGTCCGTGGCATTTCTAATTACATTTTTTTGTAAAGTAAACGTATTTCTTAGGTGAAAGGAAATTGCCTGACTCAGTCATCCTGTTAAATGTAAGAAGGTGCGATAACATTGCTACAGTTCCTAATCTACTACTTGGCCCCGTTAATCAGTGAATCAAACAACGCGGTAGACACCCGTCATAAGTCGTAAACCCATTAATGTCTTTATTTGTCGTGATATGTCCACCAGGACATCAGGAATTATCGGCTGTCACCGACCTGCCAGAACAACAAAAAAATCTTCGACGATAAAAATGGGAGGCAGGGTGAGAGGGGTGGGGACTACACTTTCAGTGGCTACCGGTAAAAACAAAACACCTTCGCATCGCGCCTTTGGGTGAATAAACCATCCCAGCAAAACTCAAGATGAGCGGGTTGTTATAGGGTACAATATAAGAGAAGAGAAATATAACAAGATTTGACAGACATGGCTTCAAACTGCGCAACACGCTTGTTTCCAGTTGTCGCTAACAGAGGTGGCAATCAACCGACAACGTTGCTGCCAGTTGGGACCTACGTCGGTTGGCAACAACTGGCGTTAACATCATTGCCATTGCTGTCAACTGACGTGCACTTCGCAATTGACAACGTTGATGCTATTTGGGAGGCACGTCACTTGATAACAGCTGGTAACAGGTTGTTGCCAGTTGTGGCCAACTGAGGTGGCTTCCAAGTGACAACGTTTCAGCTTAGTTGGGAGTCACAGACAGAGTGTCGAACCGAACAGGATTTATCGGTTCGGTTCCGGTCTGGGCTTACGGCTTTCGCCTGGTTCCGGTTCAGTCTCCGAGACAGCAAAAATAGCGGTTCGAACCGCGTTCGAACTGGTCCGAACCGTTTGAACCGCTAAATTGAGTAGTATTTTCCTGCGTTGTTCTGGCAATATACACCATTTACTGCAGTGTAAACGATTAATCATATAGTTTCTTCGATCGTCCGTGCAATTTACTTTTTCTTTTTTAGGTTTCAAAACATATGAAATCTGCTATTGTGCACTTCTGACGCAAGAGTAGAAGAAAATCTACATTAATCGGCCATAATCGTCGTGGTGCTGATACGACTCAACATCCCATTTGTATGCGTACCAGTAACACATATTTTGCTTGAATCAAAATGCAGTGCAAGAGTAAAGAGTTGGGTGTGTTGGTATACCCGTAAATAGATCAACTTGTAAATTTAGAATTATACTGCATTCTTCTTGTCCTTTCTCCGTGTCTCAGCAAAACCTAAAACCTGCTGATCGCACTGGCTGTATAAAAATGTCAGCAAGTGCGGTAGGTCGCCTAGAATACCCGTGATTAGTACAACTTTGTGTCGCAGTATTAAAAGTGAAATCAGTGATTGAGTTCTTGAACTAGGGAATAAATTACATCACATAATATTATGAACAGCACTCAAAATATATATATACTCGCGAAATATGGTTCACGACAGCACGCTTCAACAAGATACATGTATATGATGATCGACAATAAACTGAGCTAAAAGCAAATGACATTTTCAAAATGGCAAAAGCTTTAGGATACACCTTCTCGCCTTATTTTTATAGAAACACCGAGCGGCAATCAAAATGCTTGTTGTTCTAACCAAACATTGTTTGCACTCAGCACCGTGCTGCGTGCGACCAATCATGCATGCAAGGCTGCAATCGCAGCTGTTCGCCCAATCTCTACGCACCTTCTGCACTCAGACCGAATCTGGCCCAAAATAGGCGCCTTCCGGCCCAAGTGAACATTTTTTTGTGCAGGATAAGCTCGCAGGTATATCCTGGCTGCTGCATGGTTTGTTCTTGACAAGATGGTCGATTTGACTTGCGCGCGAGCATCACCTTCCGATGATTTTAACGCGATAAGCATGAGCCCAGCGTCGCAGAAAAGCCCAGTGTCGGCGTGACTGGTAACCATAGTGTCATGACGTCAGGCAGCCATATTGCCCCTCGCGCAGAATTTCAAGCACCTATACGGTCACGTTAAACGTGATATCAGCCAGCGTGGAATTAGAGTGATTTTCAGCCACATGATATAATGCGAATTAAAGGTCATTGCATAACCCTAAATCATTTCCACTTTCTAAAATAATCTCTACCTTTTAAAGAAAAAAAATTAAGGCAGTTGTATGGAATTCGAACCGGCGACTTTCGGTTGAGAGTCAGAAACTTTTGACTAGCCATTGACGCTTATGCGCAAAATGATAATGCTATGGTAAACAGGCCCAGTTAACGTTATATCGCTCTAACTTTAGCGTTTAAGTTTAGCGTCCTCCATATCTATAACGTTAAGGATAGTATTTTCGTCGTCTTACCTGACATGGCAGCTACTTTATTAGACACTGACGGTTTGTAGTGCGTAATCGCTTCAGAAGCCCCCGCTGCGCGCCCCTAGTTACTTTGTTTTTGTTCCAACCCATGCAGACACATAAGCAATACCAATTACGTAAAAGAGGCAATAACAGACTCCTATATGCTTGAGAAGTTATAGTGCGGGAGAAATACATAGTTGTTTAAATTAGCTTCAAAATCAGAATGGCAAGGCCATCCCAAATACTTACAACGTATCTGTCCAGATAAAAACGTTTGAAAAGACACAGAATAGCTTCAGATAATTTGGGGGCATTGCTTTAGGTGGTTTGTTCTTTATTTAGGCGTCAAATATTGCTAATAATCAAATGGCTTTACATTGATCAATACATTTTTTGTTTATGTCTGTATAACCGCTTGAAGACGATACTGAAACTACGCGAGCTGTGGAGTCTGGTAACGTATGCGCTTGTTTGTTGATTGCTATGTGAAACATCAGGTTGCAGGGTACACCAAAAGGATCCTGTGCTCAATATTAATAGATTATTGAAGTCAAAATGCACGGAAATGTTCAAAAAGAGGAGATAATTAATGTTATTTTTTCAAAAAATCCCTTACAGAGGCCTTACCGCAAAAAGAGATGTAAAGATGGACGCGATGAATTCATAATTTTACATAAATAGCGTGAGGACAGACGAAGATTCCTAAAATCTAGTATAAATCATATTCTAACAGCTTGCATGAGCCTGAAACTTATACCGCTCGATACAGACATATTCGCTTACTTGCTCTGTTTTTGGGCCCCGTTCTTTTACAACACTACGCTTAAATAGTCATGCGCTCTAACATTTCTCAAGGCTCGCCCTATATCATCGCGAGACTGTTGGTACAAAAAGTGCAATAACTTTACAATTAAAACATCTCTGTTAGTAAGCAGTGAATCGTGTCACATTTCACCAGAAAGTTGAATGCACGTGACGTCATTACATGGTAGGTCATTGCATTTCTTCTGCTAGAGAAATCGAATTCGATAGCAAAAATGCAGCTGTAGGTATACCTGGCTCAGCAGCGCATGGAAAGGCACGTATTATTATTCTTAGTGCATCGCTGTGAGGAACGGCGCGAGCGTCTGGCACGGCAAAAACATGTTTTTTCATAAGAGCCGTTTTTAAAACAAAAAGTAGTTTCCGGGTAATGCCATTCCAGCCGAAGATGGCGAGGAACCTCCATAAATACAGTATGTTTTAAACTTACTCCCAATCCCCCGCTGCCCCACACACACACACGCACACACACACCTTCTTTTTACAGCGGAGTTTGTTAAAAGAAGGATACTACAACGAAATTTCATGCTTCCATTTTGTCTATATAAAATTAAAAGAGTTATATCACATGGTAAATATACCAATGTCTTGTTAAAAAGTCTTGAAAATGAATTTAAAACGAATTAAATAATTAGTAAAGAGCACTTGGTGGATGTCGTTAACGCCTTAGTTTGTAAGGCTGTTCATTACGAAATACCAAACAGCGAAAGTTTGTGATCTCTTAGACCAGTCATTGCAGCGTAGCTGGTCCTAAGAGATCGCAAGAGGCTTAAAAATGGGATTATTCCCTCGGTTTGAACTTCGCATACAGAGTGTGAACGGGCCTTAATGCTCGTCTAGAACCTTGACAGCGCTGAGCGGAGGTCGTCTCGCCTCCGGCCGATGACGAGAGAAGGGCGAAGGAGAAACAAGAGAGCCCCTCTTCTCCCGAGAATCCCTTTAGTGTGCGTCGCAGAAGTCGCCATTGTCAACCCTCACAAGACTATAGAAGATTAACCACGTCACCCGTAAATCTGGGCGGACAGCAGCCGCTTCGGTGGCCGGAAACGACGAAGCCATCCTCCTCGACGTCAGCTCAGCCGTATGCTTTGCTCGTCTTGGAGACGACCAACGTCAGCGATAGCGTTGGATGTCACGTGCTCTCCGCTGGTGCCAGCTCCGAGCGCTCGCAGAGTGGGACCGTTTATAACGAAAAATACAGCCACCAGGATCAAAATACAAACGTGCGATCGTCATTTACGGATATTGTGGATCATATCCTAACCCATTTTGAACACGACGGGAATATTTCAAATTTCGTTGAAGTATCCCTTTAAGGGCTGGCTCGTCAGCACAGTCCGTCATCAAACAAATGATGACACTAAACTTTGATTGTTACTCACATCTATAGCGATGACGCGTCCAGACAACCGGGAATTGCCGGTTGTTCGTCGCTGCCGTCGCGCATAGATGGCACCAACCTCTCCAGCCTTTTCTACCTTACGGTTGACTTTGCGGCCGGCCATATTACTTCATTCCCGTCTGGGGTACAGTTTCACTGGTCTTCCTTCTTCAGTACTCAGAGTGGAAAGGCTGAAAGTATTCCTGAGGAATTGCCTTCTCCTTTTGTGTGTGCACTGGATTACCCTGTATTTTGTCACTTGTTAACAGCAACTCTTCATCGTTTTTATTTTGCACCCTTTTGTGTTTAAAGGTCCAAAACGATATCGCGTTGGAATGTTCCATGACTTTTCAGAGGCGCACTGGTCCTGCTTCCGGCCCAAAGGCGCATACGCACAGCGTCATTACTGACCAGACGCTTTGTCGCGGTGATATTGCGAGAATAAATGATAAGAGCATTTCTTTTAGTCTTGCTTCGCAAGACTGTCGTAATTGTAAATAAACCCGCCTGACGCATAGTCGAGCGTGGTCATGACGGACAGAGAACTGCGTATACTGTACATCGACAGTAACAATCAATGCCTGCGCGGGATACTTCGGTAGTGTGGCTCGTGTCCAAATCAATTGCGGTATAGAATAGCCAGGATTCTTTTAACGTTAATTGGCGGCATAAGGCACCAGGCCCCACGCGCCGTTTGGCCTGAGTTGATGAATATCTGATTCATATTTTCTACTTTTGGCGACCGCTACAGCCTAGAAAAAAGAGCAAAGCCAAGTTCAACTTTCAGTTATTAACGTTTGGGAGGATCCTGAGTAGTATTTACGATGTATACCTTTTATAGCTCCTTTTGCCAAAATGCAGCATAAATGAAACCCCAAATAACTCTGAGAACGACGCTCGTGTGAGACTTAAGCGCGAGACACATGGACGGCAGAATCGTCCGATCCGACGTCCAATCCGACAGTCCGAACGCCGCTCCGAATTACCGCACGCGACAGTTCGAGGCACAAGCTCTCTCCGACTTCCGACTCCGACGATCCGTTTCAAGGCGCCCAGGAGGATCCAAGCACTCCAGCGGAGGTCCGCGTTCATAGATCTCTTGGTCCCAGATTGACGGTCCAGCCGCACGAGCGAAGCAGGAGCCTGCTCCAAGCAGCGCGGTCATCTTTGCCGGGGGCCACCGTGGCCGGGGCCATTTTTTTCTGAATGAGTCAGTGGATCCACGCGTCCGGCTTCCTGTCGCCCGTCCCAAGCAGACACGGTACGCTCACCGCGACGTTCGCGCTAGCTGCGTTCCCTAGCCTGGCTGACGCATCCGGGACAACTGTCCGCCGTGCGAAAACTATCTGGCGCGTTGACGCGCTCATCGCTCAACGACGCCCGAAGCGCGAGACACATGGACGGCAGAATCGTCCGATCCGACGTCCGATCCGGACATTCCGAACGCCGCTCCGAATTGCCGCACGCGACAGTTCGAGACACACGCTTCCGACCTTGCATGCGACACGACGATCCGTTTGGCTCCGCCCAGAGAGCCGGGCACCTCCAGCGGCGGTCCGCGTGCTCATAGATCTCTGGTCCCAGACGGACGATGTCCAGCCTCGCACGAGCGAAGCCAGGAGCTCGCCTTGCCAGCGCGTGCATTCGGCCGGGGCCATCTATTTCGAATGAGTCAACGGGATCCACGCGTCCGGCTTCCTGTCGCCCGTCCCGGCCGTGACACGCATGTACGCGCCATCATGACGTTCGCGCTTTAGCTGTGCCTCATTGGCTGGACGCATCCGACAAATCCGTCCGCCGTGGCGAAACCATTCGGCGCGTTGACGCACGTCGGATCGCCAACCCGACGCCCGAAGCCGCTCAAATTTTTCGGATCAGCGTAGCTCGTACTCGTCGGATCGGACGTCGGATCCGATGGATTTTTTCGCGCATGTGTCTCGCGCTTGAAGCGATCGAATTTTTTTCGGATCGAGGCAGCCGTACTGGCGCGGATCGGACGTAGGATCGGATGGATTTTTCGCGCTTGTGTCTCGGCGCTTAATACAGCGACTCGCCAACGCCCGGCTGCCCCTCTGAGGCTACTGACATCTCGAATCTTTTTAATGCGAATAGCATTCTTTGCCAGGCTTCACTGCACTTTTCGTCTATGTATCTCATCTGGCTATCTAACCGCTTTACGCCGCGGGTCGATAAATAAATAAAAAAGACCGGCGGCGCCGGCCGGAGATTCGAACCGCTGACCCTTTGATCAGCAGGCAGACGCGCTAACCACAGAGCTATGAAGGCAGTCATTCAACGCACTCTAAACGGTTGCTTATATCCTTACCATAGGACGCAGCTTTACAGCGCTGTCACAGCTGGTAATGCTGAACGCGTGCGCCCGCACGAGCGGTGCTCATCCCCGCTTCCGTGAAGCTGAGCACGGGCCGTTGGCTCACCCTCCCGAGCGCGGGAGAGGGGTGAGCTTAGCGGCCGTGCTCAGCCTCACGAGAGCGTGAATGAGCCCTCCGTGCATCGAACGCCGTTTCATCGAATCGCTGACGCAACGTTTCACCGAACGCTCCAGTCAGTATAAGAAGTGCGGAAAGACGCCTCTTATTCCCGGGATCGAGCGCATTTTGTGTCATTTCACCCATTTCATCGTCAGGTTTTTTAATGTCCAAACTTGTAGCTGTTACAACTTATTTCGATGCAAGTAACCCATGAGGATATTTGGACCGATTACGGTGTTTGTTTCAGTATATTAGCTTATCTGTTCACCCCCTGCTGGGCTACCCGATGGGCCTTGAGGGTATTGTAACATAATGGGCCAAAAAGTCGCACCCTGCAGGTGTCAGCGCCTGAACTCCGCGGAGGCCAGCATGGTGGCGAGGTTTGGCGCAGGCGCAACACCCATACAAAAATGTCCTCATGGATCGGCTGTGGAAAATTCTTTGTATGGTCTGCTTTCAGCTATTTGCACCAATTAGGCTAAAGAATTTTCTATGTATTGCGCCTAGCGTTCGTTATGGTCGCCTGTATGCGTCTCTTCAAGATTTGTCAAGGGCCCTCATCACTCGTCCAGCCATAGCAGGCTCTTTAGCCGGTCTAATGTGGTTACAAAGATTTCTCGCGGCTTACCCTATGGCTCTCTTTTAAAGTGCAGACTCCAAAACATGAATTTACTTCAAGTACCCCTGACTTATGAACGCTACATGGTAGATATACATACATGTCTGAACACACAGAATACACAGAACACAAGCAGAACACTACCCCAAAGAACAGCACCAACGCAGCGACACCCGACCCCTCTCTTCTTATGCTACGTTCGCACTAGCTGTATATATGGCAGTCTAATTTTTGAATCCGACTTTTCCGGTGACCCATCATTTGTCGCAAAAACACGGAGAGGCAGAGCGAATATTACTCGTACTTAATACATTATTTGAATTGTCTCTTGAATAGCCACCATCTCTTAATTCAACACCTTGAAAAAAGCAAATGTAGATCATTAGGCTAATTAACTAAAATTTATTAATTATCTTTTTAATAAGTTTGATGAATCACGTTGACAATGCAGTGATGACATGCAGTACACTGGTGCTGAAGATTGACACCAAGCCATTGCTTGATCGCAGGTGCTCGCGCCAGTGTAATCTATTTTCACTTTGGGGGTGATAATTATTTTTAATTGTTGCACAAGCATTTTAATGGATTTTTCAAACAAAGCACATTACTGGTTTTCACGACCTCGCTGCAACAGCAGAGCACATATCTCCGGGTCATGGTTTGTCACCGGCATTACAGAAATTTAGTATTGGATTAAATTTTCTAACGTGGAGTGTTTTTACTAAAAAAAAGTAAGCGCCGGTAGTGATTTTCTATAGGCGTGGAAAGAAAATTTATTGATTCTTAGTCTTTAGACTCGGAGCCATAAATTTTTCTATAGACGGGCAAAGACGATATTATTGGTTTCAACTCTTTAAAACTCGGGGCCAAAGAATTTTACAGAGGCGGGTAAAGAACATTTATTGGCTCAGCGTCTTTAGACATGGGGTCATGTAATTTCTTTCATAGGCGCTCAAAGAAATTGTATTGGTTCCCAGGCTTCAGACTCAGGGCCATAAAATTTTCTATAGACGGTTAAAGACAATTTATTGGTTCCCAGTCTTTAGACTTCAGGCTATAAAATTTCTATAGACGGTTAAAATATACAGTTTATTGGTTCCCAGTCTTGTCTTGGGGCCATAAAAATTTTCTATAGGTAGCAAAGAAAATTTATTGGTTCCCAGCCTTAGACGCAGGGCCATAGATATTTCTATAGCTGGCTGTAGCTTTTTTATAGATTTCTATGGCCGACCATAGAGGGCCATAGGAGGTGATAGCCTGCCATAAAATTTTCCATAGGCGACCATAGACCATTTTTGTATGGGTCAACTTTAGCCATGTGAGCCTCTTAGCCTCTCATGTCTTTCTATTGATACTTTTTTACTGCCCGAAGCATGCAGTAGCTAAAGCTGAGGTGCTATTCATGAAACGACACCGAAACATTGTTTTTTTTTTTAGTTCTAAGATTCAATGAAGTCAAAAGTAAGTACGTCACCTCAAATTTTATTTGAAACTCTTCGGGGGCTCATGTGTTCGTGCGACAGCCATTCACCGTTTCAAATGATGAGCAATTGCCTCGAAAAGTCCCCCACAGTCGTGCTCCGTCTGTTCTTATAAAAAAAGGCGGACCTTCTCATTCCTTGCCACTTTGGCCTTCTTCTGGCGAGAGGCTCTTGGGAACTCAGCATCGCCTCCAGCTTGTATTCCGTCAGTTGATGTTCTGCGGCGAGGCAAGTGAAAACTTTCAGAACCCGGGATGGGCACCTCTCGACCAGCTTCAGGAAGCGGGAATGCTACCCTGGCGTTCGATAAAACGGCGTTCGATGAAACGGCTTCGATGAAACGGTGTTCGATGAAACCGCGCTCGATGAAACGGCATTCGATGAAACGGCTTCGATGAAACGGCGTTCGACGAAACGGCATTCAAAGAAATGTCCGGTCCCACGAATAAGGGACCTTCTTGAAAACGAAGGTGACATCAGGGAACAAGGTTGCTTGAAAAACAGCAAACCCGCTGAATGACCACTGAGAAGCTGGTGGTTGCATTCTTAATATCTGTCTTACAGTGGATCGCGGCTCCCCATCAGTGTAATATTTTGGCAGTGGTCGTACGTAGTCTCCGTTGATCGATATCAGTCATTTGCTTTAGTTGGAATTTTGACCGGATTCACCCTTTAAATGTCTGAACCATCTTGAAGCCAAAGTGCCCATGTCAAGAACGATGACCCAACAGGTCACTGTGCAGGACAGAGGAAGGTCATGCGTGCCTAACGGAACCCGCCCTCGTCCAAGACCGGACAGCACCCTGACAGAGGGCTGGGTAAATGCCATCTCTTGTTTGTCTTTCTCCTTCCATCCTCACCCCCAATCGCTCGTTTCGTGTTTTTTTTATTGTTGTTTTGTTTCGTTTCGTTTTCCGTCGTGCATGGCCTGTTCTTTTTTCCGATCAATTTCCCTGCTACGGTTCAGCCAATGTGTGCACAGTAATCATATGCCGGCGACACCCTCGGTCGCGTGTTTAGACGAGACAAGCAAACCTCTCTGCTCTTGGCGGAAAGAAAGGGCGTGTACGTGTTTGCATTCGTAATACGAATCGCCGTCTCTCGTTACAATCACAATAAGTTCAACCATGTTCTGGCTGTCTCGAACCGTTGTTGCTGAAGAGTGTTTGGGGTGGATGAACTTGCTAAGCTGTGCGCCGTTTGGAAATCGCATTTTACCTACGCCTTCGGCCATATATACATATACTATACAAGGTATTCCACGTAACTTGAGCCAAGGTTTAAAAATATTTTGGTTCATTCTTAGGAAAACGAAACCAAACGAATAGGCTTGTTCATTGCTCGTAGCAAGTCAGGTTCTTTTTATAATTTTGCCCAATTAAATGATTAATTAAGATTAATTATTTAACCTTTGAAATATTCAATTTAGAGCAGAAGTCCCAATGACAATGTTGTAGAGAGTCCTAAGAAACATCTAATTCAGTGGTTTTTATCAAGAAACCTTAGCACGGTTCTTTTTTATGAGCTTAGAAAGAAGTTGGCGAATTATAAAAAAAAAAACGTGCGAATATGTGCATGTACACCTTGTATTGGAGCGCTCTCAGCCGTGGCTTGAATAAACTAGGCCTGCATGCTGAATAGAACACTGTTGACTGGGCGCTGTTGACAAATTCGTGTCTTTTTCATAATTAGGGCACTTTTTCGAAGCCCGGGAAAACGAACCGTGTTGGAAGTTTCTTGATTAAAACCACTGAATTGGATGCTTCTGAAGACGCTCTACAACTTTGTCATTAGAACTTTTGCTCAAAATTAAAAATTTCAAATTCATTAATCTTAATTAATTAGTTAATTGGGCAAAATACAAAAATAGCGTGACTTACTCCAAACAATAAACAACTCCCTTATTAATTTGGTTTTGTGTTCCTAAAATGCGCCAAAATATTTTTAAACCTTAGTTCAATATACGTGAAATACCCTTATTATCTACATATATATAAACTTCCTAGCACAGCAATTCCGGAAGTACGTATCTTTAAGATATATATATATATATATATATATATATATATATATATATATATATATATATGGATGTTTTTTTTAAGCTTTACAAGTTTGTCTTCAAAATGTTGTGAAAGCTACGCTTATGCGGTATGTGCAGGTCAGTTGTACGGCCAGGGGGACATAGAATAGGTGGCTAATCGTAATGATCAATTGGCTAATTAAGTAAAGTTTGTTCATTAAATTTTTAATTAATGAAAATATACATACGATTTCAATTAGAAACTTGCTGAGAGTAATCAAAAACCACTGAATTAGTAATTTTCAGAAAGACTTTGCGCGCGTGAGAAGCTCAGTAGTGCGCTAAGGTTACCACTCGTGGAGCAGACACAAGGTTAGCGGTTGCGATAAGGCGCCCGCGCGATTTTTACGTCTCTTGTAAGTGCCCCAGCCTTGTACCTGCTCCACGAGTGGTAGCTTTAGCGCACTACTACGCTTCCCACGCGCTCAAAGTCTTTCTCAAAATTACTGATTTAAGGGTTTTGAACGACGCTCAGCAAGTTTCTAATTGGAACCATATGACTATTTTCACTATTTAAAAAGTTAATTAACACATATTACTTAATTAGCCGACTGATCGTTATGATTATCCCGATATACCATGTCCCCCTGGCCGTATAACTCACCTCCACAAACCGCATAAGTGTAGCTGTCACAGTTTTTTTAAACATATCTGTAAAGGTTAAAACAGAAACACCTTATGATGTATAGATCAGGTATTCTGGCTGATATACTGTCAAGATATAAACACATCCATTTTGCTATCTGTCACCATAGGTTATATATATATATATATATATATATATATATATATATATATATATATATATATATATATATAAGGAAACGTAACGTGCGCAGACACAGCAGCCGTCGAATGAAATAAAAGAAAATATAATTTAATGGCGAAAGAAACCACACCACACAAAAAAGAGTGAAGTGCCGAAAAAAAAAGTTGTATTGTTTACAAGAACGATCAAGGCTAGACACAAGTACTCTAGATACGCGGAGAGTACACTTAAAAACGACGGAATAAAAGTCGAAGTTGAACACAAGAAGTTACAAAACTAAATTGTTAAATGGAAAATAGAGCTACTGTCGAAACGTCGACGGACGTCAGGACACTTCCTTATTTGTTTTTTGTAATTCTTTATTCTCTTAGACTTTTATAACTTTGACTTTTATGCCGTCATTTTTAAGTGAAACTTTCCGTGTATCTAGCGTGATTTTGATCTAGCCTTGATTGTTCTTGTAAACTAATAATACTTTTTATTCGGCACTTTACTTTTTTCTTTTGTGTGTGACTTTTTTCCATTAAATTAGATTTTTTTTGTCATCCCACGGCTGTTGTGTCTGCGCACCCTACGTTTGCCTATATATCAGCGGAAGCATTTTTAAACCTTCACCACTTGTATATATATATATATATGCTATATCTATAGACTATTGATTTATCATCGTGGATAGTTACGAGATCAGATTGATCTTCCTGACTCCGATGGAAACAAAGTCGACTTTCGGGACCAGCATACTCCGATTGGGTACAAAGACTGGTTTCGAAGGCACGGTTCCGTCGCCGATAAATACAAAGGACGTTTTCTTAAAATGGGGTCGGAGCAAGCCGGACCACTCCGTGCCATTGTCTATCCAATAGCGGAACAAGGAGCCTTTCCAGCGAACTCTCCTTTCGATTGAGGAGCGATTTGAAACCGGCGCACCACGCTTGTGGGACGAGCTTCTCCGCCTTCGTAGCTTGACTGACTATAGTAATAGTTTTTTACCCTTTTCCAGCGCTGCGTTATCTGTTCCGTTGAGTGCTTCGCAAGTATGAAGAAAATCTGTGTAGTATAGTCACGTAATGTATGTGCGGATTCTTTTCTTTTAACTCAGTAGTGTTAGATGAAATATTTTTTATAAATTTGTGTACCATTTATTATATCCCCAGGGCGCTGAACAGGGATTGTCTCCGTCGGCTGCCAGTAGTGTGCGCGGCTGGTGACCAAAAAGTGGCAGCCCTGGACAGGCCACGCCCCCTAAAGGTTGTACACGAGCACTGCGTTAGAGTTCTGAAGAGAGTTCGGACATTCAAATTCGAGATCGGATCCAGTAACCGTGGCCACGGGCCGTCTCAGAAGTTTCCATACTTCAGAATAAGATCGCAGTACCCGTCGAATCACCGCCTAGTCGCTATTTCCACGCGCAGCTTATGAAACGCCGGACGTTGGGTAGTCCCTAACCATAGCCTCCTTTATACTCACAAAGCCTGGCAGTTCGACGACGCAGCCGTAGAGTGCCCGGTCGCAGATTTGGGAGCGCGAGGATCTGGTAGCACAGAGCATCAAAGAGCCATTTCTCGGGGAACCTGACGTCAGCGCACAAGCTTTTACAACGGCGGAGTACCGAAACATACTTGTTCGCTCGGAAGAAGTGTGTTTCGGCGTCTCGCCGCAGCGAGGTGCCAGTCACGTGGCTCTCCTCTCATCCGTTGTCTGCCGCTTTACCTTTTCAATTTCGGCGGCCGCTTCTCCTGGCGATCTGCCAGGTCTTTGTCGGTACATAGGAGGCTATGTCCTAAGTAACAAATTATCGCTCTGTAGCCAATGACAACAGCTGCCTTAGCCAATACGAACGCCGAAGAAGAGAGTTACTTCGCGCGGCGTATGAACAATGAGCGAGTAAGTTTTTTTTTCTCTTGAGATGACGACGAGTATAGAAGCGTGAACATTACGGCCGCGTCCCGTGTGTCTCGAACATCAGTGACATATACACGTTTGCAAGAGAGGCTCGTCTGTGCGCTGCCACTTTGAGCGGTGCTGGCGCC
>JAZHYW010038684.1:0-16020 GCA_037355805.1 Ixodes ricinus | reverse complement strand
CTAAACCCCAGGATCACGCTGATCTAAGGTTTTCTTTCGGAGTGGCCCTTGATGTATCTTCTTGCTTTTACAGCCATGTATCTGAGGGGCTTCCCAGCTGCATTCACGGCGTCGTCTTTATGCTAGGCAGAAAATTTGTTATAATATGAAAGCCCGTGTCGACATCCGATCACAGTAGTTACCTTCTCGGCCAAAAGGTGGCGAGCGCGCCATGCTCCCGGCTCTGCCGCGGGGCCGGTGCCTTTTTCGGAATGGAGCAAACAGCCCGCTATCGCAGCAATATTTACAGCGATCTCTGAACGGCACCTATCTCTCGATTGTGTCTGAGGCAGGAACGTTACACATGCGTGCGGTGTGTTTCCTTTATGTATACTTCATTGGCCATAAGGCTATGTCCTGTGCGATCTAGCAAATAAGGAGTGATTACGCGTAAAAGTTTGCTGCTATTCGCCACTGTAGATATGGCTGCCACTTCTTTGTTCACCGAGGTCAAAAGCAGTGGATATTTTTTGTCAATACTTCAATGAAGGAATATGATATGTAACGGTAAACACACTCCGAGGAGGACCCTACTGCGCGTTGCCAATTTGGGGGCCCGTATAAATCGGTATCATAACGTATCCTGCTAAGATGTATGGCAGAGGAGCGCGTATGTAGTGAGTCAGAAGAAATTATTTGTTTTCCTGTAGACGCAAGTCCGGTTAAGCCTTCCCCCCCCCCCCCCCCCAAAAAAAAAAAATCATCACATTATTGCGTATACTACATAAGGAAAACTGGCTGAGGAAAAAAAAACTCAGGTTGGCTCACTTTTAATCTTCTTTTGCTTTTACCAAGAAAAAGTCCACAGTGGCCCGCCATGCAGTCTTATGGATGTTACTTAAAAGTAACAAAATACGTTACTCGTTAAAGGGACCATGAACTGATTTTTCAACTTCTTCTTCCTTAGCTTTAATAATCATCTGAAAAGCGAAATAAAGAATCACGTGATCGAGACGTGCTTGGGCACCGGAGGCCATGACCTCAAGCTTCCACCGTGTTTTTTAAGGACACCATTGAACTTGACATCGTCAGGTGATGATAGGTGCCGTCAGGGCACCTATCGGTCACGAACACGAACTCATTCATTCGTGGGCGGATTGACTTTTGACGAGCGCATACGTCCGAGTTACGCAGTGCTCGTGTCCAATGCGTGAGCTGGGTTCGCTTGACGTAATTTGGCACCGCGGAAGCATTGCTATAAAAAGGCGGAAAACTTTCCAAGGAAATGAGATACGAAATAGACCGCCCTTTTGTTCAAATATTCGTACCGAAAAGCAGGCTTTAAGGTTTCTACGCTCGGTTACTAATTTTATTGTGGCGCACTGAACGATATGCGATTTGTAAAATACCAATTTGTCCCATAAGAAAATTCATTTTATGGTCTATTTAAATGCCAATTAATCAACACGTAACCGACCCACCATACCTCAAAATGAAAGGACTGCGTTACTGTTATCGTTACCGATAAAAGTAACGCACGCTACTTCCACATTACATCTCTTTGTGAATTACAACGTTTTAGTGTTTTAACGTTATAGTCATCTATGAAAGCCGTATCGAAAAAAATTGTTCGTTCAGGAATTTAACGTAATTACCTTATTTGCTTACGGTTCGACATAAATTTGTCCTCTTGGTTCCACCGAAAAGGAGCCAAACTTTGAGGGTATCTTGGATGAGTGCAAGGATTCGTAACTTGCCACTTAGAAATACGAAAAATTTATGTGTATTTTTCAAATATTGTGACTGCTTGGAGCTGTCCTGGTTGAGTTGACATGTTTGAAGGTTTCCAGCTAAAAGTAGAGGGGACCTCTATGTTCAGCTGGAAACCTTCAAAAGCATTTCAAGTTTTGTCAGGAAGTAGTAACGAGTAGTGCAACTACGTCTTACGTTACTCGAAATAAGTAACTTAGGTACGTTATTCGGTACTATTTTGAAAAGGTTAGGTTACTGAAAAATGTTACGCATTACCGGCAACCTTGGCGCCATTTGATTACTTGGTTGGGAACCACGTTGGGCCCACACAAATAATTAGTTCTTTCTGGTAATTTTTTACTCAGTATATTCTTCCTACGTATAATAATAAAAAATGTTTACACCTTTCTGCGAAATGTATTGGAATTTGTTAAAACATCGATTTATGAGACCTTTTAATAAGGCCAACGCGACAATGGTTCATTCTTACAGTTGGATATGCGTCGCAGACTTGAAAAAAATAAGGTCACACATGTTTCACATCGTTTCCGCTCGCTGGAGTATACTTTAAAGCACGTCCAACGTCGGCCCCTCGAACATCAAATATCTACCACGCAGTTGGAGACAATAAAAAAAAAGAGGGGTGGGTGCCTGTTAGGTCTGAGACATAAAAGCTGAAGCGGCAGAAGGTGGGGAAGGCACTTGGTTTATCCTACTAAAGGATATAAAACAGTGTTGGGGTCTTTTGAAACCCGTATTGTTTAAGAAGATGATGCACCGTGCCCTTCTTGTGCGCTTCATGCCGGCGCTCTCATGTCCATATTCACCGCTTTGCACCGAAGTGGTGAAGAAGCAGCTTATGCAGAGGGGCGTTTTTGTTAGCTCAATGGACTCAGAAGTTTGCTGGGGTAAACGTTTGACATGTTTACGACCGTAAATTATCGTAAATCAGAAACCAACACGCTCAACCATCTACATTTGACATGTTTTTCGCGTGTATCTCACATATTTCGAAAGTAGGGGTTTGGCGCTTATTGTAACATGCGTGCGTTCTTGGCATTTTACGGTAGCGAAATGAGACAAGTTAATAGTAATCTTCATCTCACAGTTCATAAAAACAGTGCAAATATTATTGAGGGACCAAGGAACACGAAGGTATAAACTAGACGAATCGATCGGAGTGACCTTATTATTTAATGTTCGTATTCCAACTGTCCGTCCCGATCTCCTCTTTCCTTTCGTCTTCATCCGTGCTTGCAACGTTCTCCCGAGCATGAAGTTGACTGTCTTGCATCTAAAATAAGTATAGTTTATGCACTAGTGTCTTGATATGAGCCCGCCCTTATTGTTAGCATTACAAGACAGACACGAACAATTCCATCGGCTCCAGGGTAAATCCATAAATTTTCCAAGTTCCCAAATGAATTAGAAACGAGGTGGTGTTTCATCATAGTTGCGTCGTCAGCCTCCAGGTTGAAGGCGCTTTCGGCTGGATATCGACGAGCTGATCGTAACTCCAGTAGGCACTCGGACCCAAAGAGTTCCTAGAAATCATTTAAGAACAGTTTTGGGTATTTATCTTTGCGAACCGTTTCCTGCTTTGTGGTTTTCCCTGATCGATCACTGCACAAGGTTGTCTCTGGCAGAACTGTGCAACTTTCCTCAACCAAGAAATGAGCAGGCGTGATGGCTGACGGTTCTTAAATCTCCATGAACTGATATTGTCACGAATGACAATTGATGAGGCGATGATAACTGAAGAAATTAAACGTTTAATGGGGCAAGCTTGTGCACAAAACAAAAAAGGAAGAAAAGAAAACAGCAGAGCGTCGCGGGCGTCAATGTCGGCGAAACCTCAGGATCGAGCGCTGGGGCGAGACTGGCTGAGGATAACCATACGGGAGCCCCTTACGTGCACGCGTTGGCTTCTGGAACAATCGGCCTAGAAGGTTCGGCGACCATAACATTCGCACCACGAACAAGCGACATGATTCTCTAATTTACTAGAACACTAAATTGCAAGTATAAACAAATGACGCGTCGCTCGCAGGAATCGAACCCCTGGACTTCTGCGTGTGAGTCAGGCACGATAACCGTTAGGCCACGGCCGCTTTTTTATTTCTTTATTGCAGGAGGATTGCAAAACGGTCATGTCACTTTAAGAAAATGCTCTGCAAGACTTATTGCAGGGAACATTAAGATCTTCGCATTTCGAGGAGTGGTTTACAAATGTCTAGCCACTCTGGTTTCGTTTTGCGCTCTAAAGCTTTCCTAACTGCTGCCTTGAATTATCGAATGAGTCTTTCCCATCATCTGTCATACAATAGAGCGGCTTTAACAATAAATGTGCAGTTACTTCTGCCTTCAGAAATGTATACTTTGAACATTTGTTGGTCCAGTATGCTCCAGATTTCTTTAAGGTATTTAGATACTCTTCTGAAGGTAAATGCGTTGTGAGTGTATATCTCCATAGTATTTCTCTTAATATAAAGTGCATAAATGCAAGAAAAAGCTTCCACAGAAAGTCTTGCATCAAGCTCGAGTAGAACTGCTAGAGTAGAAGCGCATGGGAAGAGCACGATACAGGCTTTACTGCAACCATCTCGCTCTTCATTCGTGTACAATTGCCTCGCGAAGTTGAACCCGGTCACTTATAAAGGCTTCACCTTTTCCATCGTGGTTAACCCAAGGTCGCTACCGCCAAGCCTCCCTTTCCCTCGCTGAAATCCTCACCCTTTCCTCCTCTCCACGATTCTCCCGCGCTTCCGTTTCGACGCTAGCGCTGCCTAGGGCACCCTCTCTGTGGGACGGCTCGGCTGGTTGCCGCTGGAAATGCTGCGAGATTGCGTGTTTCTTGTTTGTTTTTAGCTTGCACGGTTCTGTTTTCTCCAGGATTTGAGTTTGCGATCTCGACGCTATATTTACCTCTGGGTATGTCTTGTTATTGCCTCACGTTTAGCGTAAGCACGTCTTTGGATGCGCGTTAGATTACGCTGCTAGTTTTGCGTATGCTCGGATCGTTTAGTTGTTCGGGGTCGTATGCTATGTTTCGCTGTATGAACATTTATTCAACAAATTTGAACTTCTTAACAGATACCCATAACATCATTCCTCCGTGGTCTGACATTTGAGCGATAGGGCGAAGGTGATAAGAGGCAATTAGTGCGCGCTCCTCGAAGTTGGAATGCGAGGCGCATTCCAACTAGCGCAATATTTCAAAGCCGCGTTCTCGCGCTGTGAACAGAGAATGGCCTTGTTGCTGATTGTTTATACGTTTCACGTTAGGGACCAGCGAAGTGAAAGCTTGCTACGCTCTGTGCCTCCCTGGCTCGCATGCGAGCTGGTGCAGTGCGGGCACCGTTTTTTCAGGCTGCGTGCTCGCGCTCGTAGCTTTTGCCTCGTGCGCAGGTACGGCGAAATGAAGTATAGTTGTCCAGAAATAGCCTGCAGCAGTTATCAGAGCGCTGAAACGTCTGCAGCAACCACCATTGCGCACCGTAACGAAACGCAAAATACAGATTTTATTTTGTAAACATGTGCGAGTAGGGTACTGAAGGCTGATGACTTCAGCTTGCTATTAATTGCGTAATTATACATACCAAAGGGGTTATGAGGATTTTTAAGCATTAGTATTTTCATAAATGAATTCTCCAGTATACTGGTGAATGATGTGAGCGCAAACCTTAGGGACGGAATTTGATCATTCACTTGTTAGTGATGGAACTAGTCTCCAATTGGAAGACTGACATAGCTTTAGATAGGCTATACATGTAAACAATACAGTGCCCTATTGCACATGCTATAGGGCCAACATTCAAGCAGTCCATCGGAAAATTCAATGCAAACCACGAGTCATTTATTAGCACTATATGCATTTTGACAGAATACAGAACGAGGAAGACATCTAACACACAAACAATGTTCTATCACCTGATTCGGCTTGCCGCCGCTAGCATACCGACACTTCTGCTCCCACATTTCTGACTATGCATGCATGCGTGCGAAAAATCGGCCTATGGTTTTCGTTCTTTATTTATTTTTAAGACACCAGTGTATTTCGGTTAATTGTCTCGTGCGAAAGCTAGAAGTGGCGACAAACGGAGAAAGAAAATAAGAACAGACAGCAATACTCAAAACAGAAAAGATTTAGAATTCTACTTATTATGCACGCGCGCATACTCGCGACGTGAAAGCGGCCTTCAAACCAACCTCGCACGTATGATAAAACAGTGTAGTTGGTTACAAGCCAAGAAGGTAGCAACAAATGCCCCTCAAAAGAATCTTGTATTCCTCCGCCACCAATCGCGTCCCGTTGTTTCTGAGACGTCACGACCTGCCCGAACCAATCTTGTTCTGGCGAATGAATATTTTCAACATGGCTGCCGGGCAGATTTTCTACGACTCCAGTATCTTGCAGCAATTATTCTGTCTTTTAATGCGATTTTTCACTTACCCGAGCATACGTCGCTAAGTCGTAACCGCGTCCACTTTTATTCGCAATAGGTTCTGCGCGACAGCGTGAGAATCCAGCGATAGCATTGCCATCGAAAAGTTCGATGCGGGAGTAAGGCCTAGCATCGTACATACGTCGAACGCCGTCTGCTTCTCTGCCTCAGGTTGCGCCTCAACATCGTGACGGCATCGGCTTTTCTTCGCAGTGGTTTCCGTGGAGCGACGTGAAAATGCAGCGGTCACCAAACTCTTCTTTATAAGTGTAGTGGGCTGTGCGGGAGGGGCATAAGTGAACCGCGAACACAGTAAGTGTCTTCATCCGATTTCGACCGTATCTTTGCTGGCGTTAATAAATAGTCTGTCTACTGAAATGACGCCTTCGAAGCAGTATGTATTCATCTGTGAAACGTGGCGTCCTTGTCAAGTTTTCGCGTCGCAATCAGCTGCACGGTAATCTATGACTGCGATAGTACCCGCGGGTGCACCCTCGTTCGCAATAATGAGCTGTTACATACATGTGGCATACAAATGATAAAGCCAGTGATGCGTATGTTACGAACATTTAATTGGTATTGTTTTGGACGTTAAAAAGCTGATGTCTTCTTTGGTAAAATATCAGAGAATTTGAGGGAAGCAGATTTGGTTCTCTCGAATGCTTCCGAACATTCTGCTTGCTCTGAGAGGCCCTGTCAGTCGTATGTTTATGCTTCGAAACCCGGGTACGTGACGCGTGTACCCCCACTCGCGTCGCGTCGCGGCCTAAGGTATTACCGGTAAACACGCACCAGCTTTTCCAATTTACTTTAGAAGGAAAATTTGTCCACAATATTGGATCGCAGCATTGGTTTAATAATTTGTAAAAGATGAAAAGTATGTCAATAAAAATTGATTGCAAGGGCAGCTTCCCACCTAATGAATTGTGGCTTTCTTATATGCGAAATATTTATTTAAATCAAAAATTGAAAACATACCGAATACTCAGATGTCCTGATCTTGGTCTGAACGCAAGTGGCAGAATGATTTGTCTTTATAACAATAAAATCAACAATGTTTGAATCAAGCAACAACTCAAACCGCCTAATTACATTTCTGATGTATGTTTATCTCTGCATTATACCAGGCCGTAGCCGCGAACGAGCTCTTCAGAGTCTGCCATCATCTTTCTGGTCTACCTTGGCAAAGACAGACTCGTGTAAAAAACATATTGAACTTCTTGAAGGCAACTTCGCAGTCCTCATTGTCAGAGCTTCCATGGAACCATCAGAAAGAAGGGTCCCTGTCGTTTCATCGACACATGTTTCATCAACTTTTTACGACTCTCGTTTCATCGACACTGATTGTTTCATCGATACTACCACACCGTGCTGTGAAGTTTCATCGACACACAAATTGCACGCTGTAGGAACATTTTGTTGTGTGTTTATCACTGGGGCACATGTTAAACTATCCGACCCACCCAGTTCACGACGCTTTGCGGCGACAGTCTCCAGCAGTTCATTACAAAAATGTGGACCCACCAAGCCCACCTGTACATGCCACTTCGCGGCAGCGTGTAAGGGTGGTCCTGCCCCCGTGCATGTACCCGTACCCTTGCTCACCAACAAACCAGCGCACCCCTAACCAAACAAAAATGTTGTCGACGAAACATAGCAAGATATGTCGATGAGCGAGTGTCGATGAAACAATCTGTTGATAAAACGTCGCAGCGTTGATGAAACGAACTGTCGGGGAAATGTCATTTGATGAAATGAGTGGCACCGCACAAAAAGCCTGTTTCCGAGCCGCGTTACTTAAACAGTATCGCAGGCATCATTTTTAGATACCCATTGCCAGACAAAATGCACTCTAAACAAAAAAGAAGAAAAGAATTTCACGTCCCTCTGCTGTTAAAGTTCACGACCTGGAATTGGATAAGGAGCAGCTGGTTCGTCTCCATCAGGCAAATTTGAAATGGTTCTGGACTGGACAAGATGGACTCGTTTTCGGCGTTATTGGTGCAAAATTATGACGAGTACAGCGGGCTCGGGCCTGAGAGCTAAGGGTTAACGTGGGGCTCCCCAAGCCGAGGGGTATGGCGAGTGCACACCAACAGTGGGAAGCAACCACCTACCACCTACCTATCTGATTTTGTTGCAAGCCTTAGACCTCAGCCTTCAAAGGGTTCTGCATGATTCGTCGTATGGGATAACTTCTTAGCAGCCCATTATACTGATCCTACAATTCCGCTCCAACAGTACATCCCCAGGCCTTCCGGGAGGCGACCCACTTGATCCGGGTGCGAGAAGGGACCCCAAATCGTGACCTGCACTATATATTTGACGGGTCTAGGCTAACTTGTCGAAAGCCAACTCGTCGACGGCCAACTCTTCGGCGGCCCATTCGTCGAATAGGCCAATTCGTCATTAGGCAACTCGTCGAAGGAAAACTCGTCGAAGAGGCCAACTGGTCGCCGCTGTTTCAAAGCCATAATATATAATTTTTGTCCTGAAATTTTAAAGCAAATCCTGCCCTATAGAAATGCGTAATATCGCCTCATGGTAATAGACATAGAGTGTGCTCTTTCTTGTCGAAGATAACAACTTGCAGCTTTCTCCGCTTTCACGGTGCAGTGGGGGACGATCACTACGTCGCGCGTGTATCACTGGGGCGCGTGTTAACCTACTCGGCCCACCCGTTCACGCCGCTTCGCGGCGACAGTCTGCGGTGGCTCATTACAAAATGTAATAAAGGAAAAAACAAAAGGATGATCCCGAAATGACCATTTCTCAACTTGTCTCAAGTTACTTTCTTGTCTTCGCCCTCTTGTAAATTTTCTTTCCGTCTTGTAACCCGAGAAGGGCGCTGTCCCTAGTCCAAACACAAATAAAGATTTAGGTTAGAAGATAACAAGGAACCACAAACTTTTACCTCGGACCGTCATTAAACCTATTCGACGAATCGCCCTTCGACATATTGCCCCTTTCGACAAGTTGCCCTTCGACGAATTGCCCTATTACAAATTGGCCTATTCGACGAGTTGTCCGGATCCCATATTTGACCTCTGGGCCAGCTGATGGGGGCACTAGAGCAGCACCAACGGAGAAGGGCATTACACCTGTTACAGACTATAGCATCACAAAACCCAGAAATACCTCCATTCATTCTAAACCAGTTTCAGAAGCCACCCAAACACTCAAAAACGACCTTTCAGTACTTCACAACTCTGTCCTCGGCAACAAGTCTGGCTTCAATCTGTGCATTGGACGATATCAAGCTTGAGTCGAACTGAACTACGCCCCGTTACTGGCATTGGCATTCCCCAGATCTCCGTCCTCTCACCAACCCTTCATCAATGTTGTAGCCGACTTTTCCTCACGTCAAGCAATCGGTGCTGTTTTTACGATATATTTCAAGCGAGTACAATGGCACCTCTGAAATTCAGGAAATCTATGCCACACCCCTTCAGACCGCACCTCGGCGCACAGGGCAGCCTGCTCCTCATCCACCACGAGGTGTTAGCCAACTCGCCGAAGTGCGACCCAAGAGTCATAATGGCCGTCGACTTCAAGGGAACTTTCGACGTCCCTATTATGCTTCGAAACGGAGCACTAGCACTGGGATTCCACTGTGCTAACACAAGGTATTAATATTCCCACGGTGGCCTCAGTCATGTGAATGGCCACCGACGTCCAGTTTATGCTTCGAAACAGATCACTGCCTGGCAGTGCTGACGATTTCGTTATTGCTGGCTGGTCCCGAGTCAGTTTGCTGAACGTCAGGCAGTTAGTTGCTGCACTAGGTATTCTCAGAGTGGCCTCGGTCGTGTGAATGGCCACCGACGTCCAGTTTATGCTTCGAAACAGATCATTGGCAGCTAGAGTTAGCTGCCCGCAGTGCTGACGCACGTTATTGTTGTTTTCAGAGTGGCCTCGGTCGTGTGAATGGCCACCGACGTCCAGTTTATGCTTCGAAACAGATCATTGGCAGTTAGAGTTAGCTGCCCGCAGTGCTGACGCACGTTATTGTTATTCTCAGAGTGGCCTCGGTCGTGTGAATGGCCACCGACGTCCAGTTTATGCTTCGAAACAGATCATTGGCAGTAAGAGTTAGCTGCCCACAGTGCTGATGCACGTTATTGTTGTTTTCAGAGGGGCCTCGGTCATGTGAATGACCACAGGCGTCCCCTTTAGACTTCGAAACAGAGCACTGGTACTGCGATTTCGCACTCCGCTGTGCTAACACACGGTTTTGTTATTCCCAGAGGCCTCAGTCGTGTGAATGGCCACAGACGTCCCATTTATGCTTTAAAGCAGAGTACTGGCAGTGATCTGTTGTGTCGTTTTTCTTAGACAAAAAAGAGCTTATTTGCAATCAAAATTCTATTTGTTGCGTAGCGAAGATGTTTAGACAGCGGGAAGGGCCAATATGGCATCCGATGTCTTTGCCGTAGATGGGCTGCAAACTTTTGTTTTCGCGAAGTTGAAATCTATACTGGTGATTCATGGCACAGTGCAATGTATAGACCAGCTCGAACATTATCGCAACAAAAATAAAAAGTTTGTCTGGTGGCTGCATATCGAAATGCTATACGGCAACGAGCAGAGAAGCATGACAACATGAGACACGGGAGGTCAGTGGTGGACAAGAACAACAATCCGATTTTAAAGCATATGAGTGGTCCTTAAAAGGACCGTTTTGTGTTCCGAGATGTTCCACACTTTCTCCATAATGGTGGCGTTAAGCTTCGTCAAGGGGCTCGACACCAGACAGGTCACTCTCGGATGGGGTGTCCTCTCCATCCAGCTGGATGACGATGGGCTGGATGTGGGCACTTGTGGCACCGCCTCGTCGGAACGTTGCTTCAATGTCAATAACGTGCCTGACAGCATTAATCCAGTTGTCAGTGGTGACCTTGCCAACTTCTTCGTTGAGGAGTGTCCCCACGTCGACGATCTTGAACGTCGTGTTTCGGGCAGCAACGCCGTTCTTGATCTGGGCCCATATCAGTTCAACGGGGTTGAACTCGCAGTGATACGGTGGGAGCCTGACCACAGTGCAGCCAGCCGTCTCGGCAGCAGTGTCCACACGATACTTTAGGTGCTGTGGCTTCACCAAGGCCACAATGTCGAGCAGCTGCTTCTTCAGCATCTTGGGGTCCCATGAAATTTTTTAGACGTCAGCCACTGTCGGATGTCGTCCTTGCGGGAACTTGTCGTCGGCACTGCTTCCAACCACCGTGAATGGTAAGAAGCGTTGTCCATGACGATAACGCTTCCTGTCGGCAGCTTGTCGAGGACACCGTCGAACCACTTCTCGAAGCGGGCGCCATCTATTTCCTCGTGGTAATCGCCGGTCTTTTGTCCACGGAACACGTCCAGGCAGCCGTCGACGAAGCCTTCATCGCTGCCGATGTGGGTGACAATAAGACGCTGGCCCTTCCCCGATGGCTGCTTGAGGCCAGTCGAGAGACCACGCATGAAGGCGTCGTGAGACGAGGCCACGGTCGTGTCTACCCACACCCATGGGCGTACCAACCGGGGGGGCAGGGGGGCGCTTGCCCCCCCCCCCAGTTCTCAGAGTGGGGGGCAAGCCACGTATTTTGCCCCCCCCCCCCGCCCTGGAACAGCCGCCACTGGGCAGGGTAAACACTGGCCGGCGGCGCCCAAGGGATACCAAGGGCGCCCCGGCCCGGGGGGGGGGTCTGGTCTGCCCCCCCCACTCAAGAACAAGTTGGTACGCCACTGCCCACACCCTTGAGACAGTGTGCCCTGCCGTCACCCACGTCTCGTCCAAGTAGAAGATCTTCCGACCATCTTGTCGGTGACGTGCGATCTCATGCAGGTACTTCTGCTGCCAGGCGACGATGTCCTCTCGTTCAATCAGCCGCGAGTTTCGTTCCCTCTTGTCATGCTCGAATCCGATGTCGTGGAGAAGGCGACGCACAGTCCAAGCCTTTAACGAGGGAAGTTCAGTGCTCGTGCAGAATTCGGCCGTTATCTTCTTGACCGTGGGGACCTCGTTCTGTCGAAAGAAACGGTGGACGCACGATCTCAGCGCGCACAACGTGAAGTCGTCGTACCTGACTTTGCGCCGCCTCTTGCCTTCACTTGCTGGGCGCTTCCGAGAAGGTGTCACAACTTGTCCCTCGGTTTCTTTCTCCTGCTTCCTAATCTCGAGGATGGTGCGTACACCAACGCCAAGCAGTTTGCTGACTTTGATGCAGGACTCCTCCACAGTGAGGCCGGGCTGGCCGGGCTTGGCGGGCGGTTCGTGTCGCACCTGAACGTATACGCGTTCATTATCAGCTGCCGTGCAACTCGGTTGAGGACATCGCCGCTCTTATGCTTCCTGTAGAGGCGCCTTGGCGTAGACGGCGAGGCTGCACCAGAACTCTCTTGACGAAGAAGAATCGGAGGAATTGTATTCCGCTGCCTCCACGTTGGTATTCATAACGGAAATGAAAAAAACGACGACTTCGGATTTGCCAAAACGCGAATCGCAGGGGCTTTCAAAACCCGAAACGCAGTTTATTTTTTAACAAACGCAGCAAATGCACGGAATGTACCTAATTCGTGTAGGAAGGTTATCAAGCTAAAACCAACAACCATATATGCATTACTTATAAAAGTTACAATTTTCGTTGCACTGAAGCCTTCTTTTTACTTCAACATTCCGGAGCGAGTAATGTAAAAGCCTGAAATACATAATTTGCCTCGCTAGGTGGCGCAAGCTGCCGCCCGGTACAAGGTCTGTCTGTAGCCAATATCTATCCATTAAAGCAGAAGGGGCGTTTTCAGCGAACTATTTTCTCGACTGCGGAGGCGTCTGAAGCGGGCGCATCACGCTTATGGGGAGGGGCTTCTACTACACTCTTAGAAAAAAGGGACAGTATAGTCCTCCCTAAAGGGAGGAACGCTCTTGACACATATGTTCCTTCAGAAAGGGAGAAACTTTCGTCCCTAAAGCAGGGGAGCAAAGTTCCTCCGTCGCCTGCATCTCAATATGGCGGCCACGAATCGAGCAAATCGAGCTCAATAAGGCTTAACGAGAACACAAAGTCTATTGTACGGAGCGAGAGGAGCAGCAAATAAAAACGTAACACAAGCTTTCGGCGAACTGTATTTATTTCCGAAGCCGGCTTCCCCCTGCAGGTAAAGAAACTTACGTTTCGAAAGCATGCAGTCACTCAGTGGTCTCATCGCCAGCACTGCGATGTTAAACGGAGAAAAACCGGCACCCAGTTCGCGCACTTTGTCTTACCTTTGCTATTCCTCGAGCCACAATTCCTTCGTCAACAGTTGCGTCAACCGCACATCACGAAAAAGTGGTAAACCATTCGCCCGCAAAACCAAAAGCCGCTCTCAAAAAAAGCAAATCCGAAGCAAACTCTTGGCTCGTTTCAGCACAGTAACACGAAATTATGGCGTAGCCGCGTAGCGTAAAAGGAGGTAAAATCGCTTGCCACCAGATGGCAGGGTCAAGCAGATTTATCGCAAGTAGCTAGCTAGGTGGCGCTAGTTACCTAGCAATTCATGTTCTACTAAAAATATTTTATTTTCTGGCGCCACCATTGCGCTTGGGGTCCCTCTATTTCACACATGTCGACACACTACGCGATCTACGGTACAAGCATCAGCTGAACATGAATAGAGTGCACACGCATACATACAAACATCACTACAACAGCACAGCAACCCGATCACTACTCCGGAGCTCTGCGTTTCCGTCTTTTATACTGGTCTTTTTGAACGTACGGAATTTTTCGGTGACTCCCTAAGCAATAAAAAATATTCCCAGCATGTTGATTTTTTTCCAGCAATGTCATACATCTTAGAGTATTTCTAATGGCTCAGGCGATGAATCTCTCATTAAAAAGAAAACGCTCGATTATGCCGTAATTATTTGAAAGCCAATAAATCGAGCCGCTTCAATGCGGTTAGAAGCCTTGGTTTGTTTTCCCGCACGGCACTTCCTAGCAAGTATTTCTATTGTAGTGTTTGTTTTTCTATTTGTGCTGTTCGCGCACGGCTGCATTTGCCGTCTTGAATTAACCTGTGTAGAGCGGATATTCACTCAGCTGGACGTGATGCTTCACGGGCAGAGAGATCGCTTTTCGAACAACTTGAATGCAGTCAGAGCCGCGACTTGGGGCAGGTGTTAAGTATACGGAGCTACCCCGTGGCGAGCTCGAAAACGTCTAGCGCTCATCCCAGCGCGCCACTTGGAGGAGCAGTTTCTCCAGGAACCGTAGTATATTTAAACAGCAAAATAAAGGATAGCTTTTTTTCGATTTTACCTTTTTTTTTTTCATGCCAACATTTCATTGTAAATATACGTACTTTCTGCCATTATTTCGTACTGTTCAGTCTTTTCACCAGAGCGCAATCGCGCTTGGGGACCAACAGTCACATTGGCCACTGTACGATAGGAGCTAACCGTTCAGACCAGCGTTCCAACATGATTATCCGCACGTCGATCGACTGCACCTAATTTCTCAAGTGGTCTTAAACTCTTTAATGTAAAGGGGAATGTCAACCTGCGACACCCCGCCCCCTCCGATCACGGTCCGACCAGCGGCATCAATGCCCGACAGTTTACGTCATCTTTTCTTGTTGTTACACAACTGATACGCGAACGCACGGTCACATCGGCGATAATTCCAGTCGTCTGTTCACTACGCACAACACTGCCATCACGATGTTGCTGCTATGTTACTGACACGCAGAAATACAGAACCACTTTGAACGCCGGTAGGCACTCGGCACAGGAAAACAGAACCGAACTCAGCACGGAAGGCACCCAGGCAGCCGGCAGGAAAACCTGCCTGCCTTGGACACAGTTCCTGCGATTTCCATAACGTCAAAAACGTCACTACAGTGTCTCGTGGTTCCGCTACTGTAGTTCCGCTACAGTGGCCTAGAAGCCGCGTACGTCCCGCAATCCAGAGACGGCCATCTTACCCAGTGTACGTAGCGCTGCTGGCACTGCTCCGGAACTTCGCTGTTTCTAGCGGCTTCGCTTGTTCGTTTGAAAAAATTAGTGGCAAAAATGTCAATGCAACCAAAATTTTCTGCACGTTTGGACTAGAAGACGGAATTAACGGCGGCCTTCGCTGCCGCTGAAGCTCAATCAACTCAACAACATTTATTTAACAACGTGCGCGACGTGCTCGAAAACGAAACCGAAAGAAGATGCCTCCCTTCTTCTCGAGTCCGCTTGGGGGAGCGTCAGTAGAAGGGAGGAAGACGCGCAGTTGCTACCATTTTACCTCCATTTTTCTTAGAGTGCAGGGTCAGGGCCCGGCAGTCGAGGCGGCCCAGGCAGCCGAGCTACGAAATGTGGCCGAAGAGGCCGCGGTGCCTGAAGCCCGCCGCTATCGCAGCTGATCGCAGCCGCCCAGTGTACGTAGCAGTGTCGGCATCGTTTCGAAGCTTAGCGGTTTATGACGGATGTGTTTAAACTTCTTTATTTGTGAATGTCAAAAACGCCGCGGCAAAAGAAACGACTGAAGGACCGACCTCGTCGTCTTGGCCCCTGCGTAAACGGCTTAGATCCAACCTGGGTGCCCAAATCTTGTTTATCAAACAGCGCGCCGATGAAGCTTGTAGCAATGATATTTGTATAGTTTTCCTTGGCGTCGGTGGATAATAAGGACTTTAATTTTCCTTCCATCGGTCTGGGTTTGTTTATGCCTGTTTTGGGAAATAAAAATTTTTTTAAAAAAACGTAAGGAAAAAAAACAAAAAACACCGCTCCTTCCAGGGTTGAATATGTTTATGAATGATGAGCAATGAATTCACACACCGCCAACGTTCGAAACCGGTGGTTTCCACCCCTTTCATCAAACTTCTGTTCCTC
>JAZHYW010038681.1:67500-140735 GCA_037355805.1 Ixodes ricinus | reverse complement strand
AGCTTCAGATAGCTGGCAATGATGATTTCAAGCACCAAGATAGGTAAGTATCGTTAATATAAAGCGTAGCTGATTTAGTGGCTCTAGGTCACACTGCACTCTAAGGAAAAAAAAGGAAAAAGGTAGTAATGGCGCGTTTTCCTTCCTCTACTGACGCGCCCCCAAGCAGACACGAGAAGAAGGGAGGAACTTGTCTATTTTGTTTCTCTACAGCGCCGTCGTCTGTCTTGTCTTTACTTTGTCCTTTTCTTGTCGCGCCGTTTCAAACCAAGAAGTTCTCCAGGCATACGAGAGAAAGGTTCCACCTTTTCGCCTCATTTCCTTTCGTTTTCGCTTTTTCCAGCAAAATCTCGCGCGTCGATTAATAAACTTTGTGGAGTTGATTAGCTTCAGTGGCAGCGAAGGCCGCCTGTAGTTCACCAGTTCCAAACGTAGAGAACATCTCGGTTGCATTGACCTTTCTACCACTAAATCTGTCAAACGAGCAAACAAAGCCGTTAGAAACAGCAAAGTTCCGGAGCACTGCCATCAGCGCAACGTACACTGGGATAAAAAAGGGGACCGCCTACGGATTGCGCAACGACGTGTCCTCGTTGACGACGTTATGGAAACCGCGGAAACTTCATCCAAGACAGGCAGGTTTTGCTGCCGGGTGCCCGCGTGTCTTCTGTGCTGAGTTAAGTTTTGTTTCCTAATGCCAAGTGCCAACCGGTAGTCAACGTGGTTTTGTTTTTCTGCGCGTCAGCAACATAGAACCAACATCGCGATGGCAGTGTTGTGCGATGCGAACGAAGAGATGAAGACTGGAATGGTTGCCGATGTGGCCGTGTGTTCGCGTATCAGTTGTGTAACAGCAAGATGAGATGTAAACTGTCGGGCATTGATGCCGCTGGTAGGGCCTTGATAGGAGGGGCCAGGGGTGTCGCAGACTGACGTTCTGCTTTACATTACAGAGTTTAAGACCGCTTGAAGGATTACGGAGCAATCGATCGACCTGCGGATAGCCATGTTGAAGCGCTGGTCTGAACCGTAGCTCCTAGCGTGCAGTGGTCAACATTACTGTCGTCTGCGATGTCCTGTTGTCTCCTTCCCGAGAACTATTGTGCTCTGGGGGTAGGACTGAAGAGTCTTGAAATATGACTGAACGTACGGATATTTACGGTTTTTAATGTTAGCATGAAGGGAGGGTGGTAGGTAAAACCGTCAAAAAACTATCCTTTATTCTGCTGTTTAAATATAATACGGTTCCTGAAGAAACTGCATGAGAGTTGCGCGCTCTGATGAGGGCTAGAATTTTTCGAGCTCACCATGGCGTATATCTGTACATTTAAAGGTATAATTGAACGAAATCTAAAATATACCCGTCGTGTTCAGTAATAGGGTGAGTATGATCCATAATATTCGTAAATAACAATCGCAGGTTTGTATTTTGAGCCTGATCGCTGTATTTATCGTTATAAACGGCCCACTCTGGCGAGCGCTCGGAGAACAGCCAACGAAGAGCACGTCACATCCGGCGCAATCGTGACGTAGATTGTCTCGGCACGAGCAAAACTGCGGCGAGGCTGTCGTTGTCAGGATGCCCTAGCGGTTCATGCCACCGAAGCGGTCGAAGCACGCCAGCGATCGGGCCACCGCAACTAGCCGTAAATCTGCTTTTGTGTGAATTTTGAGTGACGGGTCAATCTCCTATAATCGTAGTAGAGCGAGAATAGCGACGTCTGGGACACACAAAGAGAGTCCCGTTGAGTGGGGAGTTCCTCTCTCCCTTCTTCTCTTTTGCCGGCCGTAGAGCTGTCGCGATGATGTCAGGTTCAAAGCATGTATGATTCTAGGTGAGACCGTTGTCATCACTTCTTGTCAAGGGTCCTAGATGGGCATCACAAACGAGGCTTTAGCGACATCCACCAGGTGCTCTTTGCTAATCGTTTGATTTGTTTTAGAATTCCTTTTCGTGTCTTCTTAACAATAGATTGGTGTGTGCAATGTTATACTGCTCCTTTGAACACGTATAAACCAAAAAATAAGTGCCGAAATTTTGTTGTAGTATTCCTTCATACACTTGCCGCAAGTCGCGGCTTTGACTGCATTCATGTCCATCGAAAGGCGATTTCTCTGCCGGTCAGGCATCGCTTCCAGCTGAGTGAATACCCCCCCTACAAGGATTAATTCAAGACGACAATTGCTGCCACACGCGAACAGCACAAATAATAATAGCTAATACTACAATAGAAAAGCTGGCTATGACGTGCTGTGCCGGAAACAAACACACAGTTTGGAACCGCAGTGGAGTGGCTTGTTCTACTGGCTTTCAGAGAATTACGGCATGATCGTTTACTTTTTATTGAGAGATTCATCCTCTAAACTGTTCAAAATACTTTCAGAAGTATGACATTGTTGTAAAAAGATCAACATGCTGGGAATATTATTTATTGCTTAGGTGGTCGCCGAGAAAATCCGTAGCTTCAAAACGACGAGTATGAAAGGCGAAAGCGCAGAGCTCGGAGGAAGTAATCGGGTTAGGGCGCTGTTGTATTGATGTTCTTATGTGCCGTGTATGTGTATATGTTCGTTTTATATGTTCAGCTGATGTTAATGGTACGCGTAATGTATATACATTTCAGTAAAGCTTGGGTATGGGCTAGTTGGATTTTCATTATTTGTTTTTCTGCGCTTCTAAAAATTACAGTCTTGGACGAAGAAGGACGGCACTCACTCGCCTTTCTTGTGTGAGTGTCGTCATTCTTCGTCCCAGATTGTAAACTTTAGAAGCGCAGAACAAAAAATATCTACGTGTGTGTATAATAAGGCGCCCAAAACGCAATGGTGACGTGAGTAAAAAACAAAAATTGTAGCTCATGAATTGGGCGGAAACTAGCGCCACCTAGCCTTGCTGCTTGCAATTACTGCTTAGACCTGCTGTCTGGTGCGAGCGATTTAACCTTCCATTTCGCTTCGCGAAGCAAAATTACAGTGAACTAGGGATGATTGAGTAGGGCGAGCTACAGGCTACGGTCATGCTTTCAGTTCAAGCTCAGATTACGGAAAGTTGGCGTGTTGGCGCTGCGATCGAAGTGGCTTGGTTTGCCTGCATTTTTGGCGTAGCGACTTGCTTGAGTTGGCGATGGTGGGACAGGACTTCGCGCCTTCTTGGCTTACATTTCGAAGTGAGGAATTTAATTTTCGCTACCCTGACAACCTCGCATTTCTGTGGCGAATAAGGTTTCTCCGCTCAAAGTACATATCCTGTACATTAGTTTTTTTTATGTTACTAGTCTAATTTAGAACCAGCGAACTAAACAAAGGATTGATGAACGGTTTTTAACACAGAATGTGCTTTACCAACCAGATTTCTATGAAAAATGCTTTTAGTTCCAACGCTACGCTCGTCCGTTATCCTCAAGCGTTACTTTCGATCAATACACGGGTCCAGGTCATATGGACAATACAGCCCCTTAGGGGTTATATTGTTTATTTACGATGATGACGTCAGAGGGGGAGTGGGGTCACGTCAAAACACAACGTCACAACGACGTGGCGTTACGACGACACCACGACGTCATCGTCGACGACGACGTTACGCGACGCCAAGATGTCTTCCTTAGGCCGTCATGACGTCGCGTTGCTGTGAGAACGGCGCCGTTACGCGACCGACATCAACCCGCATTTGTAACTCGGTCGTGACGTCGTGTCCCGTTGAGAACGACGCCGTTACGCGACATCAAGTCACCGTTGTAACGCGGTCCTGACGTCAAACCGCGTCAAGGATGACGTCGACGGGGTCGTGGACGCCGACGTTGACGTCGACGCCCCACGCAACATCAAACGTCACTTTGACGTCACGTTAACATCATCATGAAGTCACGTGACGTCGTCGTCAACGTCAACGACGGCTTCACAACGATGTCACGACGAAGCCTTGACGTCGTGTAAAGTAGTCGCCTTCGCCAACATCATCGTCGACGCGCCGTCACGTCGTGCAACGCCGTCGTCGTGGACGCCGACGTCGACGTCGTGAAGTTGTCGGGACGTCGTCGTGACGTCCAGTTGCGTCATGTCGACAACGACGTCGACGACCTGAAGTTAAGCGTCTTTACGAAGTCCCGTTGACGACAAGGACGCGGTCGTCTTGACGTAGCTTGACGTCGTCGTCGTCAACGTCAACCTTGACATCGACGTCGTTGTAAACGCGATATGACGTCAGAACGCAATCTTGATATCGTGTAAATTCACGACCACATTGGCGTCGCGGGCTGCCGACCAAAACCGATTTTAGTCATCAGCGGCGCCTGACGCCTGCAAGCCAACCGGTCCTTGCGCGGTTCAGAGCTCGCCGCTCCTCACCACAGAAGAGAGGAGCCAATGGGAGGTGGCGTAGATAATGACGTTGCGATTCCATGGCAACGCGCAAGCCGGTTCTTCGCGCGTCTTTCACGTTCCGAAGGAACGTAGCGTTGTCTCGTTTCGTTTGCTATCCCTATTTCTCTTAATGCCTTTCCCAACGAAGTGGTTCCTCAAAACTGTGCGACAGTTTCTCTTTTTATGTGAGAAGACGCAGCCAGACTACCTAGATAAGGACGTTAAGAACAACCGTTGGGAAATTATAGGAGAGGAATTCGGAATTACACGTGGGTTGCTTCTTGGCACTTGTTGCATGTCGTCTGTGTTGTGACAGATGTCATGTTGATTTCGAGACACTCTCGAAAGTAGCCTTCATCTCTGGTGCGCCGCCGGGGCAGCAAAACACTGGCCTGTCCTTCGGTGCTTCGGCAGAACCAACTCGGCTGCACTCAAAACCTGCGCCTCCTTTCTTTCAGAGAGCGGCGACGTCGCAAGATCAACGAGCAGGCTAGGATAATCACATTCGCGCTGATCACCAGGTCATCATGGACATCTACCATGTAGGCAGCGAGTGCGGTTTCGATGCTGATATATGCGAAAGGTGAGATTCGAAACGAAGAATCTAAGAATCTAACGAAGTGCAGACGACGAAAGAGCAAAAAGTCCGACGGGAGGCGCGCGCGATCGCGAGAGCCAGTGTTGTCACGTGACGCCCGCAAACGGAGGCCAATATGGACCCTCGCGTTGGGACGCTGGACAACGTTGCCGCCCAGCGGCGCCGACCGGCAGCGCCGTTCACGCTAGTAGGGTCAGGCATTTTCGCGCGTTGTCAACGTCGGCGACGACGTTCACCTCAAGGCGTCATTGAAAAAGAGCCAAGCCGAGGAACATTTCGGCTTCCGGAGGCGGTGGCAATGTACAAACACCGTCGCGAGTATTTCATAACAAGGTCACTCATATAATATCGTGAAAGAACAAAAAAAAGCGCATGATCACGCTGCATTTATTGTGGGTGATTGGTTTTGCAGGTGATTCCAAAAGCACAAAGGCGACTGGCGCCGTGATGGTGCACTTCTGGTGCTGCTTGATTGGCTCATTCGAGCGGTTGTACATAAAACAAAAAAGATATATATACCTCGTCTCACCCTAGGACGGACTAAAGGCAAAGCTACGGACCACCAGATCCAATCACAAGCCACTTAGAAATTGCGTGGTATTGCGCTTCGATGCACTTGTCGGTGCCTGCGTATAGGATCACTAATGGGTATGGGTGGACAGTGGTTTGAATTAAAGAGCGCTGAGTGACTCATCAATTTTACATCGCAAAGAAAGCCACTAGATACAGGCTCTTTGCAATGCCGAAGCTATGTAAATGATTCAGCGCTTTTTGATTCGGAGCAATATTCGTCCACCCCTAGTCAATGTTAAAAATGTCATAGTTTAGCGTGTAACGTGATTGGACCTGCCGGCCCGTGGCTTTGGCCTTTAGTCCATCGTAGGATGAGACAAAGTATAGACGAACTCAACTCTCTGATGTCACCCCGCTGCGGTGGCGCTGCGGTGGCGCTGCTGTCAGTACTGCCCATGCGCAGATGCTTTGCCTCGCCCGAATCCTGTCTCTGCGCACGCGCGCTGCCCACAGCCGGTGTGGGCAAGGGCGGGCGTTTTTGTATACAGTGTGTTGGTCGATAGTGTCTTTTTTGTGTGTGTTTGTGCGTCCTTCGGGGTTTTTATTTTTAATAAAACTGTCAGCGATGAAGTATCGAACGTGTAACAGGAAGCAGGATATGACTCGAAATGCTTTTCTCTGACGAAGGGAAACATTGACGTTCGTGTGGTTTCAGCCCCCTTCGAGCAATACTAGACACTGCTGCCGTAGTTGCTTTTCTTTGGAAAAGGTCTGTCACGTGTGCAGGTGTCGAAGAAAAGTACAGAAGAGAGAATCACACGCCACCAAAAATACAGAAAAGGAAGCAATATTGCTCCACTTCGATATCGGGCACGTGTCACACACACACATACCACAAATCAGAATCAAAAGAACCAGATGAGATGTGATCCCTCCTTAAAACTTCGTCGCACCCAGTGATGAAAAGAGACCGACGTCTCCATATATAGTGCCTGCGGCAGTGTTTGTCTTTCTGTGAGCACGAGGCTTCTCACTTTTTAGCTTGGCGAGGTACACGACGCAAGAAGCAAAAACGCGGGTCATCGCTGATTCCTGTTACACGAGAATCCAATTCCCACACTCCCATTTCCGAAGTTGCGGAGAAGGGTGGGATGAAAGAAAAAGGAGAGGGCGAGGAGAAGTTGGAGGGACCTTGTCAGAGCGCTTCTGATGGAATGAAGGACCTTTCCTTCGAATGCTTCTGTGCCGAAACTTACCCGACGTTTTTGTCGTTTCTTTAAAGTAAACTCTCTTCGTTATCGATATACGGCGAATAAGCGTTTTCTCATGTCTGAACGGAAATATTGATGACTTTCGTCGCGTGGTCTCTAAACTATTTTTCCGGTTTCGTTTTCGGACCGCCAGTTGGTGTGAATATTTCATTCGCTCGAGAAGGCTGGCAAGAAAACCTGACTCCAGAAATTTCTGTTTTAGCACCTATGTGCAGGGTCGTCAGGTGCACGCAGATTTACCCGCCTAATGTTTGTGGGATGGAGCAATACCATCTAGAAGACAAGGCCTGCGCGTTTCCTCCTTTAAACGTCATCACAAGTCGATCCTCTCATCGCCTGCTAGGTAGACCGGATGAGCATCATCGTTTACTAAATCGTCTGCGACATCGGGTGCTTTAGTGGTTTTTGTTGCAGGTAATGAACAAGACGCTCAAACCAAGTGTCTATTGTTACAGCAGCCGATGAAGTTAGACGTTCACGTGGAGCGTGGAGATGCTGTGAGTCCGAAAAGAAGTTGGGGTTGTATGTAGTAGTGTTTAGAAACAGCCTAGAACTTTTTCTGCCTCAACGGGCAACTTGTCTCCCAGCTGTAGATGAGAAATTTAGCCCGTGCAGTACAACCGCTAGCCTGGGGTTTTTAACGTACATCACGCAGTAGTGAATGCATGAGTGAAAATGCTTTACTGCTGTGCGAAGGGCTGCAAAGCAAATAAGCAAAGGTCTTCTGGCGCAATACCAGTTTTTGCCTTCCTGATGAATGAACCACGAAGGCCGCAGTGCTTGCAAGCATTTCCAAAGGACAATGTTTTGTCCCAACACTCAGAGGTGCGCGTGAACATAGTGAGGCTTATACCATAGCCTCCTGCTTGGGAGAAGAGCGTGTTGGTTACAAGTCAGGGATGAAGAAAGAATAAAACAATAAAAACGGGGACAACACAACACATCTTTCAACTAGCAACAGACGAATAAAATTTCCACAGCGAGCAGCCGACTATACCATGGAGGGAAGGGGAGGAGAAGGGGAGAGAGGGAGATAAAAAACGCGAAGTGCAAGTCAGAAAGGTGGGTTTATCTCGGATTTTAGAAATTCAACCTCAGTTTTCGTCAGCAGGAGGGAAGGTTTTGACACGTTGTTTGCTGTGGTCACGGCGAATGACTCTATGATCTCCCTGCCGAATCTGCTGTCATCCTCTTCCCCCCCCTCGGATTTTTGTTTCATCAAGGAGGGGATGACAAAGCGACCACGAACGGGCATGTATGACTATGGGATGATAGGAATCTGGAGATGCCTTAGAACCTTCGTTGTGATGTTCCCGGAGTCAGTGATTGGTGCATCTGCCGGTCTGACCTATGTATTGATGGCCGCAGCTCAAGGGGATGGAGTAAACTTTCTTCTCTTTGCATGGAATGAATTTCTCTTCGTGTTTAACAATGCAGCTAATCGCAATCCGGTTGTGGTTCACTTGTTGACAGAGTTGCTTAAGACGCATGCTGCATGAGAAAACAACATTCGTGTCGAACTTTGAGGAAATGGATTTTATCCGGTGGGCTGAATTGTGTACGTAAGGAATGACGGCGAATTCGGCTTTCTTTTTTGTGGCTGGTGACTGGCGATCAGGCCCGCGAATCAGCCTTTCCATTACTGACCGTAGAAAATCGACGGGAAACCCTGCCCTGACGAGCCTCATGTCCTCGAATTTGAAGCTATCTTTTGAAAGACGAGATGTCAGCAAGACTTCGTGAAGGATGAAGAAAACAATGATTTGATGATACTGTGTTTTACCGACTTCGAACGGGCGCTAGAAAACGGTAGGACAAGTTTAGCAGACCTTTGTTGTGAAAGTCTAGTGGCACTGACATGAATCTGCAAATTCAGTTATTGAAGGCCTTCATTCGAAGGTTCTTCCTTCGTGAAAGTAAGGCCTGACGAACAAGCGGAAAAAACGGCTGTAATGCTATCTGGAGAAGGTCGATCAGGATGAATGATTAGGTAATCGGCTACATATCTGAAAACATGGCAGCCGGGCGCGGAGATGTCAAGTTGTGCTTTTATAGCTTTGTCGACAAATAAAAGAAATAATTCGCTGAGAACGGGGAAGAGGCATGAACCGATGCAAACTCCTTTCTTTTGGCGGTAGATCCCTCTCTCATGTTACACTAAGGTGGACTGGAGATATAGATGAATCAGGTCCACGAATCCGGCAACGGAGATACCGGAGGAATTCTGAAAATCCACGGCTTCGTGCTCAAATATGGCGTCGGAGATTGAGGCAAGCAATGCGGTAGGATTTAGATTGAAATACATATCTTCTATGTCAAGTGAAAAAATAGAGTGCTGCAAGGAGAAGAAATGTTGGGAACTGATGAGAGAGATGAGGTCTATTGAGTTAGACACTCTAAAGGGTTGAGGAAGGTAATGCAGGACAGATGCTTTTGTAGAAAGAGCCCGAAGTGCTTCTGCCAACAACCCTTTTCCGACACAATACTTCTAGGGGAAACTCCAGTCTTATGTGTTTTGCAGTGAAGAAAACTAAAAGGTACTGCTTCGCTGAACCACTAATGGCGCTTTTTAGGAACGACAGGTTCAAAGACGAACAGAGTTGTTTAGCTCTTGAACTGAGGGTCCCGGACGGCCGCGATTTCAGTTTGAGAAAATTCTTTGAAAGGGCGGAGTTCACCTATCTCCAAAATCTCCCTCCCCTAACACAACAAAAACTCCTGTCTTATCCGATTCTAACAGCTTTAGGTGTTCTTGATGAAGCTGTTCAACAGCAGTGTGTAGAGAGATCTTGCCTGGCTTGGGGAATTGGTGGAAGCACACGGCGCGGAAGGCGGAGCCGAGAAATTCTTGCCTCTGTGGTTCTGGGATGGCGGCGGCGACTTGATGTACGGCGGCGAGTTGATCAACCTTCTTAGCGGGAAGGTCTGGGGCAAACTTGGGGCCTTTGGAGAACAGTTCCATGGTGTCGAACAATAAGCAGTGTTGCACAAAAGGACTGGCGGTTCGAACTTCGTCTCGTTCAGCTTACGGCAAGAGGCAGTCACTCCAGCCGGGAACATCACAACGAAGTTTCTAAGGCCTCTCCAGATTCCTATCATCCCATAGTCGTACATGCCCGTTCGTGTTGGCTTCGTCATCCCCTCTTTGATGAAACGAAAATCCTGGGGGGGGGGGGTCATGACAGAGAAATTCGACAGGGAGATCATAGAGTCATTTCCCATGACCACAGCAAACAACAACGCGTCAAACCCTTTCCTCCTGCTGACGAAAACTGAGGTTGAATTTCTAAAATCCGAGATAAACCCACCTCTCACTTTGCACTTCGCATTTTTATCTCCCCTTCTCTTCCCTTCTCCTCCCTTTCCCTCCTCGGTATAGCCGGCTGCTCGCTGTGGAAATTTTACTCATCTGTTGCTAGTTGAAAGATGTGTTGTGTTGTCCCAGTTTTAATTGTTTTATTCTTTCTTTATCCATAGCCTTCTCTACACTCTCAAATCCTGGCAGTTCGATGACGGAGTCATAGAGTGCCCGGTCGCAGATTTGGAGCGCGAGGATCTGGTAGCACAGAGCATTTTTCGGGGAGTCTGGTCTTCAGCGCACAGCTTTTGCAGCGGCGAGGACACGAAACATGGTTTTCAAACCCTACTGTAATCCTGACCTGCCGACAGACGAGAGCGGCAGCGCGCGGTGTTTAGTACACACAGAATCCGCAGCGTTCTCTAACGCTATGAGTGCATGGCGCCACTTAAAGGTCTTTCTGCTTCCTAAGATATCCGCACGTCCATTTGAGGCGCGCATGTCGCGGCTGCGTTATCTGGTGCTGACCTGTACACGGAATATCTCTCCTACCACAATTTTGCCACTGCGCGTGTGAAATATTTTGCCACTAGGGGCGCCAGCTTCCGTCATAGTTATTGCCGCGCGCCAGTTGCAGATGAGGCGTGGGTCGAACACGCGCGTACTTATTAGACAGCTTTAATATAAATATGTGACAGAGGGTAACCGGTTTCATAGTTAGCATTATTTATTTATAATCGTCTGATAATTAACACATCAAGCCTAATTTAGTTCTTTCAGAAGACATTGTAGGTCATTGCGGCCGGTTCATACCTTGAAAACCTTCCTTGACGCAGGCTTTGCTTTCACTCTTTTCACTTTGCATTTTTCTCAGTCACGCAGTTTGTGTAGTTTGAAATGAATGGCCGAACAATTTTTTTCGGTAAGAGCTGGACCAGGTTTTTTTTTTGTGCTCAGGTGTTGCACCTTTGTGATCAAAAGAGGATTTGTGCATGCCGTTGGTAACACAGCTGCCACGAATGAATGGAATGGTTTGCTGCATCTCAGCAGCGTTTGTGCTGAGCCTTCCGCTGCTGCCTCTAAAAGGCATACAAAGCCTGTAAATATTCATTTAGGATATGACAGGCCTCCGCGGTCGACACTGGCGATTAGCGCAGTTGTTGGGGTCCGTGCTGATGGGGCTTTCACTGTTTCGATGCAGGCCGCGCAATCGATGCTGCCTTCCACTGCTTTCACGAGGAAGCAGTGGAAGCAGTTTATCCAATATTCTCTGATGTTGATTACTGGAAATTCATCAAAACTAACTCCAGCCGTCTTTTTACTTGCCGATTTACAATAGGGCATGCAGCAGTAAACAATACCATCGGTGGATCGTATACGGTTCAAGATCAAGTACAAGTTGCAGAGCCCAAAAACGTAAAAGCACTTCGGTGCTGTATTACAATCTCGTCCTACCTCCTGGCACCTCCCCCTCGCCCCCTAATCAGCCAGACAGAGGCCATTAGATCAACATTGAAAACTTTTATTGTCTCGCTACGAGTGAAAACGGTTGGTCCCGCCGCTGGCGTCGCTTTCTGGCAGGTAGACTGGGGATCCTACATACTCGCCGACTCCGTAGTCGGCGAGTATGTAGGCTCCCTAAGGTGGTCCCCTGCGGAAGGAAGGAAGAGCGGTAATTAGCTAGTGGCAGGAATGGCAGGCCGCATGGAAAGCAGACTGTGAGCTGCGTGTGGGTCCCAGAAAAACCTTTACCGCGCGCCGTCAACGGAGAATCCAGGCACTCCACCGGCGACAGCTGGTCCCACAGGGGACCCTTTTGTCGGCAGGTCAGGATTATAGTAGGTCGTGTTCAAACCAGACTATACTTCGTTTCAGCTTCGGTCCAGACGCAGGCGATGCTACGAGCGCGAGCACCGGGCTTTCAGCGTCCCTGCCAAGCACGCGCGCTCGTGCAATGCAAGCACTGTTCAGGGCCACAAGCTCGCGCTCGTAGCATCGGCTGCGTCTGGACCCAAGCTGAAACGAAGTATAGAAAAGAAGCGATAGCCCGAGGAACGCGAGAAGCACGAGCAGACATTCCATTGCTTGGGACAAGTGTGTTTTGGCGTCTCGCCGCAGCGGGGCGCCTGGTACATGACTCTTGTGACTCTTGTCTGCCGCTCTTGCTTTTCACTTTCGGCGGCCGCGTCTTGTGGTGATTTGCCAGGCTCTGTTAGTATAAAGAAGGATATACTTCTACGCATATTCCGTCGTAGCTTTGAGAACTGCATCGCGCTACGTTGCCATCGCTGTTAACGGGACAATAGTGCTTCATGTGGTGTATAGGGACCATGTGAGAGAGTCGAGGTACAACCACAAATCATCGGGACATCCGCGTTTCATACGGAGATGTTTGTTTGTTACCTGCGCCCCTAGATAATTGTAACGTACATGCTCCTCTTGTATGCTAGTTTCCCGGTGTGGTTTATGTCTTAAGCAGGTTTTCCCATGCAGCGATTTTGGCCATAGAGCGGTGCAATTTCTGCCGTCGCGGCGCTCTGGCCAGCCGCAGCGGCTGAGCGGCACGGTTCCACCAGGTTGGACATTTTTCGCAGTGGCATTGCGGCAGCTTCCACGCTGGCCACTCACAGCGCGGCGGGAAATCACGTGGCAGGAGGAAGAATATTGCGGGAAAGCTGGCGCATAGGACGCTAGCGTTTTCACGTTCTTGAAGCAGACAACAAGCAGAGAAAGTACGCCAGCGACTGGTTTGCAGTTTCTTTCTTCCGGCGGGTCGAGCTTCTTTGCTTCAGAAGTCGCGTCAGAACTGTTCAGTAGATCATGGAGCAGGGGAATTGCTGTCCCCTTCCTCGGAATTTGTTTTTCATTGAATTAAGCGGCTCTTTTTACTTTCCTCACCTGAGTACATACTGCAGCGAGCGCAAGAGACGCTAAATGGAAACGGCTTGTGCGAACGCTAGTGACAAAAAAATCAAGAAGAAGAAGAAGAACTGGAGCGACATTGACCTGTCCTTTTCAACACAGATCGTCATACCAAGTAAGGCAGATACCCCCATTCCGGAAATACCAACTACTCCAACGCCCTCTAGGAGGCTCGGGTCGGCCATATTAGAGTGCCACTAGACATAAGCTACGCTTCAGAGGAATGACACTTGGCCATATTGCGGCTTAAAATGATGGTTGCCAGTTATCTGAAGCGTTATCTGAAATCACAGGAAACACATTTCCGTCCTCCACAAATGTTTGAACAGTTCGCGACAGAGCAAACAAATATTACATCAGCTTCCTAACACCGAATCTAATGATGAGGAAGTTGTACTTTTGAATTATGACGATCAGCAGTTGCGTCTGCTCTGCACAAGCCCCAAAAATGGCGGCGCCCACAACAATGTCGGGGAACGGAGTGCCGATACTCTAAGCGCAGCTCATTTAGTGTCTCTAGGCCATATTAGTTGGAGTTTTTACATCCGGGGCAACGTTACTGGACCAAGCTCAGTTTCTCAGCTCCGCCTGCAACGTGGGCTCAGTGGCGGTCACGAGAACTAGCAGCGCTGCAGTCCTGTCTTGCTTCCGGATTGTCTAGCCCACGAAGCTTCAATAGCAATACTTGAGCCTGGGCGAGTTGGCAATTCGTACTAACACTTCAGAGCGCAAGGAAAGAGCACACACAAAAATAAATTTCAAACACTCAAAGAAAGAACACTTACAATGCGCTGACTCTGATCTCTGTGGTGTATTACACTTCATCTTCGTCATCTTTTTTTGTTGTTATGCACATGGAAGTAAAAAGGAGGAAGGAAAGAAAAGAAAAGGAATCTTCTAACGCGGTGGTAGTAGACGACGCGCGAGGCAGGGAAGCAAGATCCGACTGCAGCGCCGCTAGTTCTCGTGACCGCCACCTGGGCCACTCGCCTCTGCAGGCGAGAATAGGGAGCTGTGAAACTGAGCTTGCTCCAGTACCGTTGACCCAGGAAGGCGCTGCTCGTGACGCTGCCGAGGATGATCCGAGGTTCCATCCTCCTTGACAACGAAGTTCGAAAAAAACACAAAAAAGCAGACACAAATATGACCAAGGTTTATTTAGTATTTTAAACGCTTTTTTGGTTTATTAAGGTGAAATTAAATAGGAAACTGAAAACTAAGGCATTAAAAATGATGTTAGAAGCCTATGTAACCGACTGTGCGGATCTGTTGGCTGCAAGCAACATTGACCGGGTTTCACATGCAGCAATTCCACGGCCAAAATCGTTGCCGCTCGCGGCGCGGAGGCAGGGATCGCGAGGTTTCATTTCACATGAGCGTTTTCTGCCGTTGCGATGGCCAATGTTGCTTGCAGCAAGCAGGTGTTCCTAAATTCTTTGAGCTGCGGGTCTCAAAGAACCCGACGCTTGGACACTTCACTGATAGGCAGTTCATTGAACTGGGCGCGATACATTTTGTCTTACTTGGTGTGACGATCTGTGTTGGAAAAGACACATCAATATCGCTCAGCTCTTCCTCTTCTTCGTTTGTTTTTCTCATTAGCGCTCGCACAAGCCGCTTCCGTTTAGCGTCTATTGCGTTCGCTGCAGTTGGTACTCAGGCGAGCAAAGTAAAAAAAAGAGCCGCGTAATTCATTGAGAAGACAAATTCCGAGGAAGGGAAAGCAATACCCCTCCTCGATAATCTCCTGAACAGTTCCAACGCGACTGCTGAAGCAAAGAAGCTCGATCCGGCGGAAAACAAAAACCGCAAACCAGTCGCTTGCGTTCTTTCTCTGCTGGTCGTCTGCTTCACGAACGTGAAAACGCCGCCGACATATGTGCCAGCTTTCCCGCAATATTTCTCCTCCTGTCACGTGATTTCCCGCCGCGTTGTGAGTGGCCAGCGCGAAAGCTGCCGCTCTGCCGCGACGAAAAATTTCCATGATGGTGGAACCGTGCCGACCTGCCGCTGCGGCTGGCCAGAGCGCCGCGACGGCAGAAATCGCGCCGCTCTAGGGCCAAAATCGCTGCATGTGAAACCCGGAGCTTGATACGCACAGTGCGAAGAACAGATGTGCCGTCTCAAGTGTAAAGCCGGGGTCGCACTGCTCATGCATCATACAAAGACAGTCTGCAAACAAGAGTCACCGCAATATCCGTGTCTCGGATATTGCTTTCTCCTGAACTCACTGCCATGCGGAATTGGAAGCACGCACCTCGAGGGGACTCGCGTTCCAATCTGTATGCAGACTGTCTTTTGTATGATGCCTATATTTCGTTTCAGCTTGGGTCCAGACGCCGCCGATGCTACAAGCGCGAGCTCCGGGCTTTCAGCGTCCCTGCCAAGCACGCGCGCTCGTGCAATGCAAGCACTGTTCAAGGCCACATGCTCGCGCTCGTAGCATTTGCTGCGTCTGGACCCAAGCTGAAACGAAGTATAAGCAGTGCGACTTCGGTTTAAAAGTACAGTGATGTGTGAACGGGCATGTTTACTCGCCGGCGCATTTTGCGTAACGCATTCAAACTTGAATGAGGAAATAGTCATCCCTCACCTTTTACTCTGGAGCGTGTGGAAGACCTCTGCTTAGATCCTGGGCGGAGATTTTAAATTTCGACTTCACAGCGAATAAATAAAGGCACACACGCCAGTGAATCAAGACAGTCAACACAACTTTTTCTTTTTCTTTCTTCGTTTTTCTATTTAACACAACTGGCTGAACATTTCTTTTAGGCCATATCGAACAAAAAACAAGCGAAAGACGGTACATACCGTGTTGTAGATCTAGTCACGTCGTGTCCGTTGACTGCAGTAAGACGGGCGTCGCAAGCTACAACAAGAATCGGTCGCTACGAGAACGCGTCATAGACGTGATCAAGATCCCCTGTCAACCGTTTTCCTACTAAATGAGTAGCCCACAGTACATACTGCAGCAGCTATAGAACCCAGAAGAAAAAAAGCGAAACGAAGAAAAACATATTTTTCATCTAGGATGCATTCACTGGGTTTCATATTTGAGGGTGCTGTTTAAAGTTCATGCTCAAAACGAGCTCATATAAATAGGTTGCTAAGACCGGCAATGTCGATGATGTCGCGTGCACGTTGAAAATGGACAGTGGAAGCTGGCTATCAGCTCGCGCTCAGCAATCGCGCACACAGCTATCAGTCGGGGAATCCGAAGTTGTCGTGACTACAGTCGTGACTAATGCCACTAAATAAGCTACGCTTCAGAATAACGACACTTACCCATCTTGTGGCTTAAATTGATGGTTGCCAGTTATCTTAAGCTTCATCTGAAACCATAGGAAGCGCTTTTCCGTCATCCACAAATGTTTAAACAATTCGCGGCAGAGCAAAGCAGAATTACAAGAGCTTCCAAACACCGAATCTAATGCTGAGGAAGTCGCACTCTTGAATTATAACAATCGGCAGTTCCGTCTGCTCTGCACAAGCACCAAAATGACGGCGCCCGCAAAAATGTCGGTGAAAGGAGTGCGGATACTCTAATCGCAGATCATTTAGTGGCTCTAGTTGTGACGTGGCCCATACCCTCGTCACTCTTCGGGGTGTTTTCCGCTTGGGGGCGAGTCAGGGATCTACTAACGATGACGTCATGCGCAGGCCTTGTCTTCTGGCTGGTATTGGATGGAACCTGATATTAGTCACACGCCGGGCTATGGAAATAGCCGAAATAGCCCGAAACCAAAAATTCATACAATACAGTTTATAACATTTTTTAAACACTAATTGACGTAATACATATATTTAGGAAACAAAAATCATAAAGAACGACGAAACCATTAGCACAGCATGTACACTAAAGCTGAAGACACAAGGCTTTTACATGATACAAAAGACTGGTGCCTCAATGTCCCTCTGTTTAGGGTGATGCCACCCTTTGTAGTACCCGATGCCGACAGCACGCGCTCACGGGAAAATTACAAAGAAATCGACGAAAACAAAATGTTCCATAGTAATACATAACGTTGATAGTCAGCGCCACAAACGCCTGCAGGGACACGCTTTTTCACGCGCTTTCTGAACAAAAAATTAAATCACTAAACATGTGGGACAAAATGGCCACATGTCTCCACCCTAGGGTGCCTTCATGTGCGCTTTGCTTAGGGGGAGACATGTGGCCATTTGTCCCACATGTTTAGTGATTTTATTTTTTGTTCAGAAAGCGCGTGAAAGAGCGTGTCCCTGCACGCGTTTGTGGCGCTGACTGTCAACGGTACGCTGACTGTACTATGGCGACATTTTGTATTCGTCGATTTCTTTGTAATTTTCCCGTGAGCGCGTGCTGTCAGCATCGAGTACTACAAAGGGTGGCATCACCCTAAACAGAAGGACATTGAGGCACCCTACTCCACCCTAAGCAAAGCGCATATGAAGGCACCCTACAAAAGACAGTCTGCGAAAAGATCCCAACGCAAGTCACCACGTACCTTCTTCGAATGCCGCTTGGCAACGAGAGGAGAAAAACTTGGCACGCGGCTTTCGAACGACGGATATCGCGGTGACTGATGTCTGCCTGACTATTCTCTGGACACCATATTTGAGCACGATGTTTAGAGCGCATGCTCAGAACGAGCTCACATTACTATACTACGTTCACCTTTAAGCTGGGACTAGAAGCTCCGCCTTAAGCGCGAGTTCGCTGGCTTCCGCAGTACTTTGGTTGCGTGTGCCTGCGCGTTCACACTTGCGTTAGCAAGGGCAGAAACCTCGCGCTGAAGGCGGAGCTTCTAGTCTCAGCTTAAGGAAGAACGGTGTAGCTGGTAAGACCGGTAACCTTGATGGTACGGTATGCTCGTTCCAGAAGAACTGTGGAAGCCCGCCGTCAGAACGCGCTCAGTAGTCGCGCACAGGTATTGCCGCCAGTAAAGACACTATAACCAGTGTGACCCCGAGGCTTAACTTTTCGAACCCATTTTAAACGGTGCGCAAAAATCGGTTTCTCAGCGTCCCAAGCTGGGATTTTCTACAGAGGTGTGATCAGGTAGTGGAAACGTGGAGTGAAAATATCCACGAATCAACTTACTTCTTAACAAAAGAAAAAATGTTTCGGGCAATCTATGGCAGCATTCGCAGACGATATCTTATGACCGCGCTCGCATAGTTGTATGTGCTACCTACTGGTGGCGCAGCGTGACACACGAGAGTATGCGGTACCTCGACCAATCGTCTCCGTACCAAAAATGGGGATCCATGAGCGATGTATAACAATGTTTTGCTATTCAGTTTGCTTTTTATTAAAGATGAATAAATAACGGCACTTTCAGAATTGCGCCATAGAGAGAGGCGCGTGCCGCCATAGTGAAAAGTTTCGGAAGATCGTCTGCTAAGCTCGGCGCTGGCGCTAGGGAGCCTAGATTGTAGAGAGGGTCCAACTCAAACCGTGGGAATCGTTTGCGATTTAATGGCGGACGCCTCCTGCGGAGTTTCGTCGCAAATGCGCATCCGCTGCATTTTTGGGTGTTAAGGAGGAAAGCAGGCAGAAGGGCTGATTCGTTTGCAGACGACCGATCCGTTCGTCACCTCCTCGCAGCTCGTGTTGAAAATGTGACCCATAAACCACGTAACGCCGGTCGAGCAGTTGGACAGTCTCTGAAATAGGCGGCTCTCTAGCTGGCGCGTCCGACGCCTCTGACATCTGTCGGCGGCACATGCAACTAGGCGAGCGCTGTCATGTGAGTGTCTGCGAATGCCGCCATAAATTGTCGTAAGAAGTTTCTTTTTTATAGGTAAGTTCATCTGTTGAAGTTTTCGCTCCACGTTTCCACTAAGTAACCGCACCTCTGCAGTAAATAGCAGCACGATATTTTTTCTAACCGCCTCAAGTAAGTTTGATGCGTTGGTGTACATGCCGTAGTTTCCAGAACCAGTGGCGGAGAACGGGCTCATTACTGCGGTATTAAAACGCGCTAAATATATGCAGACATCAGTACTTCCGAAAGAAAAATCGCGCCTCCGAAGACACGCACATGAATGCTACTTATTGTATTTCCACGCTTGTAACTTGGATAGTTTTCTTTTCTACTCTCTTTAATTTATCTTCGTTCCTTACCTGGCTCAAAAATATCATGTTTAGGGCTTTGAAATCAAGTACTCTAAAGTTGCTCGAATATTGAGTATGTTATAGCCAATTAATATCCAAATAACCAAACAGCCGGTCTCCAAATTTGCCCGAAAACTACAAAATATAAGTAGCCCAACTGCACTCTTTATTGCACAAACTGGCAACTCTGACCACCAGTGACGTTGATCCCTTCTTTCTATATGTTACGTCTCACTGCTGACGTCACCTGCGGAGCGGACAAGTGGTTTGTGCTATCGCTGTCGGCTTCGCTTGCGGAGCCTTCGGAGTGGTGGGGGATCGATGGCGCTGACCACAGCCTCCTATATATTGATAGCGCCTGGCAGATCGCCACGAGAAGCGGCCGCCATAATGGAAAAGGTGGAGCGACAGACAACGGATGAAAGGAGAGCCACGTGACTGGCGCCCCGCTGCGACGAGACGCCGAAACACACTTCTCTCGAGTGAACTAGTGTGTTTCGGATTTTCGCCGCTTCAAAAGCTGTGCGCTGACGTCCAGGTTTCCCGAGAAATGTCTCTTTGGTGTTCTATGCTACCATATCCTCGCGCTCCAAATCTGCGACCGGGCATTCGATCTATGACTTTGTCGTCGAACCACCAAGCTTTCTGAGTGTAGAGGGGCTATGCACGGACCAGCGTTGCTCGATTACCTGATATGTGCAGCTCCCGAAAAGGGAGTTACCCTCCCCCCCCCCCCTCACTCACTTCAGTTCGCCTCCAGTCGTTTGAAGCGCCATCTAGATTTCCGTTTCAAAACTGTGTGTTGTATAAAGTACGGTGGAACGTCATCTAGACGCTGGGCTTCGAAACGTACATATTCAAGGGCGTTTAAATAGGGCAGGTTCCGGCATGACGTCATGCCCAGCGACGTCGGAAGAAGAACCCAATCCCAGACTGCCTTGCGCACCGACGCGCTCTCATCCAATCTAAATCCAACCAAGCTCCCAGTGCCTGCTTGCCGCTCGGTCGACTGCGTTAGGCTTAGGCTACGTCTGCTCCGTGCCTGCGGCCTGCTTCGTCTGCTCGCAGTAGCGGCTGGCTTTCGATTCGTTCGGCGTACCAAAAGATGTTTCGATGCGAACCCGCATTCTCATCACGGCGAAGTGAAACCAACACCTTCTGGAAGCAGGGTTTGTACGGCTTTCTCTTACCGCGGTGCCATTCTCAGCGTTCGTGCATACGACGACTGACACGCGATCGCTTTCCAAAGCCGCGCTATGACGACTCATTCTAGACGACGCTCCAGACGAGGTGTCGAGAACGCCCCTACACGCCGACTTCCTACTAGTCAGGCGAGTGTTGGGCTTCAAATCTCGCCTGTTCGACACCGACTAACGGACGCCGCCATGAAAGTATGGGGCAAACAACAGCGTTGCTACGAAAATGCCATGACAACGAGGGTTGTTTGCCCATACTTTCATGGCGGCACCCATTGGCGAGCTCCCCATTGGTTGAAAAGAGTTCGTGGCTGCGCCTACTTCCGTTATACCTTGCTCCGTGCATTGGACATAGGGACGCCACCTCCTGCCGATTATAACCTCCTTGTATTGTGGTGCCTTGAACGCGTCTCCTACTGGAATACACTGCAGTTAGGGCCGAACCACATAAGACGTATTTTCGACGTATTTACGGGGCAATTCGGCGGACGAACCCCCCCCCCCCCCGTATAGCGGGCGTCGGGACAATCGCTTTCTCGGCGCTCAAGGTCGGCGTAAATACGCGTGTATATTCGGCGATCCGACCTAGGCAGATGTCGGCGCTTCGGCGAGTTTCGGCATGGCGTACCTGGAAGCATACGACGCGGTGCCGTCCAATCAGCTCGCGAGTTGACAGCCGGAAGTTGCTTGAGGATCGCCTTGCCTAGGTATGCGGCCGACTGGCTGGCTTGACTCAGCCACCGAAACGGGAGCTCGCTTGTCCCGATCTACGGTTTATCCGCAAACTGTACGAAATCGCTACATCTTTTTGGAATGCGCGATGAACGACTGAGACAGAAGAAAATACCGACTATGAAGGGTTGCGGGCAATGCGAAAAAAAATTATTTAAGGAAGGAATTTTGAGTGGAGATCTCGGCCGTCCTCCTGCCGGGACTTGTTGGCAACTTGGCGATTGCAAGGGCCATTTTTAGAACGAGCGTTAGCAAATTAGGTGTTCGTGGTTCATTAGTATTTAATTATTTGTGTCCTCTTGCGGAACGCAATAATATAGCAGTCGATCTCCATTTTTTCTTGTTTCATGAAAAGCGGGAGTCGGGCCACACTGTATCAAACGCCGAGGAGACGTCGACGAGAAGCGTCGTGTGAGGTCTGGCGACCTTCCTCTTCCCTTCTATGAAACAAAAAAAAAAAAGCGCCAGCCGATTGAGGTGATTACGCCCGCTGAAACGCGCGTAATTACGTTGAGAATACATCCCATGTGGGTCGGCCTTTACCAAAGCAGCCGTCAAACTCGTCGAACGATGACCGGCGAGTCGTGGGGGCAGAAAGAGGGGGAGGGGGGGGTTACTGCTCGCGCTGGAAGCGTCCATGAGTGACGTTTCGTAAATAAGCTAATCTAATAACGTCGCCACTGGCGCTCTTTCGAAGTTTCGGTGTTAATACCGTGTACAAGGTGCCTTACACCCTTTCAATGCAATAGATTTATAAAGCAACCAAGCCTTGGGTTTGTGCGCATCCGACCGCAAGCGCTTCAATTCTCTTCCCGCTATTTAGTTGAAACCCGGGGAGGAGGCGAGCACATGTGGCAAGGGAAGGGGCACCGTGACTGGTGAAACATGTTTGAATATTCAATGAAACGTGTTTGAACCCCAAACGCTTTTAATCATATTTGAACAGTTGAGGCGACGACAGCGGAAAACAGCGGTGCGCATAAGCCGGGGTCACACTGCTTAAAGCCGGTTCAGACACTTGCGTTTTAGTGCGTTTGACTGCGTTGCGTCGAGAACCGAAAGCGAGTCACCGGCACATCTGTGCTTCGTATGAAACGTGAAATCCAATTAAAGGAATCATCTTGGCACACGATATAAGCGCCAGGGATGTCCTGGTTTCTCTCAGCCGCAACGCAGTCAAACGCAGTCAAACTCAACTGTCTGAACCAGGCTTTATACATCATACAAACGACAGTCTGCATACAGATTCGAATGCATGACAACGAGTTCGAGGAGAAACTGGGCACGCGGCATTCGAACCACAGATATTGCGGTGAATCGTGTTTGCAAACTGTCTTTTGTATGATGTGTATGAGCAGAGTGACCCCGGCTATTAGCGGCGAGATAAGAGCCACTTATACTGCGAGAGTTTGGCCTTCTTAAGGAGATTTTGACAGTCTGCGCAACCACAGCAGCGCGCTCTGACAACCGGGGTATGACTACTTCCGTCCGCCATTTTGTGGCTCTGATTCATATGAACTCTACGCGATATCTCAGAAATGAAGAAGAGAAATAAGTAACGCCATTTTGTATTATCGCGAAAACCGCTAGTTCTAGTGGGCAGCAAGCTCCGCCCATTGGCCTAACTCTTTCAGTACAAACGGCCCTGGACGGGTTTTTAGACGGGATGTTTTTCAGGCGCCCTCCTGTGATTCCCTCTCGTAACGTCATTCTCTTGGAAACAACAAATTCAATAGTGTTTCTGATTAGCATAGTGGAAGCCTAAAATTATTGTGCTCTGAAACCAACACTGCCAACGCCGCCAAAATTGAAGTTCTTTCATTACTCTTATTTCCGTCAATGAGAAATTGTTTGCTGACGTCTTATTCAGCATTCGGACAATCGTGGAAGGCCGACCACGGCGACGGTTTCAATCGTTCAGCCGACGCTTTCACTGACGGCCACAGCTGTGTGCGCGAATGCTAAGCACAAGATGACGGCGAGCTTCGACAGTTTTTTTGCCACGTGCATTCCGCACCATCGAGATTGCTGGTCTTAGAAGCCTAATAATGTAAACTCGCTCTGAGCATGCGCTCCTAAACAGCACCCACAAATGTGGCGCCCAGTGAACTTCCCCTATTAGCGGCGAGATGTTTGAGCGGCGCCCTCCTATGGTTTCCCCTTGTGACTTCATTACCCTGTGAGCAACAAGTTCGATGGTGTTTGTAAATAGCATGGTGGAAGCTTGAAGTCATAGCGCTCTCAAAGTAACACTGCCAACACCGTCAAAATTAAAGTTCTTTCATTCCTCTCATTTCCGTCGATGATAAATCCTTTTCTGACGTCATAGTCAGCCTTCGGCCAATCGTGGAAGGCCGAGCACAGTGACGCTTTCGGTCACGCACGTCGCCAATAGGAGAGTAGGCGCTGTGGCGTGATCTGGATGAGGTGATGTATGCAGCTTTTATACGCGCTTATGAGCGTGCTTGACAGCTGCATATAGCAGGGTATTGAACCGAACCCGAACCGTAAACCGAAAACCGGAAAAAACGTTATTTTCGCACAAACCGGAGTTGAACCGGAACGTGCTAATATTTTCGTTCTGGAGCGGAACCGCTATGTTTTTCATGCGGTTTTCGGTTCATACGCGAAGTCAGGTCCCTTGAAAAGTGCGCGGCGAAAAACCCAGTAACCTAGAAAATACACCAAAATTGCAATAAGACAGGTTTCGCGCAAACCGGAGTTGAACCCGACCGAAATAATTCTTTTTTCGTTCCTGGGCAAAACTGATAAATTATTTTTGTGGTGTTTCATTCATGTGGGAAGTCAAAAAGCGAGAAAAATACGTAGCAGAAAGCTTTGTAACGTTCCATTATCAGATTTTCACATGACGGCCGTCTTTATAATTTATAAAGTTTGCCTCGAGAACTAAAAAGGAATGAGCACAGTAACTATAAATTCTCCGCGATTTCTGGTCGTATGGAATTCTTTAACAAATGCCCACATTCCTCCAAGCCTTCTCTTGGGGACCTGAAATGGTTCATCAAAGAAACTTTATTACTAGAACATACCCAATTCGTACGTCAGCAAAAGGGATCATTTATTAAGCCTGTTTGGTGTTTTTCTCTTTAATTTTGTAGACTTGTATGCAATTTATTTTGAACGCCTTGATTTCATTGTACGACTGATCGGATAAGAAAGTGATACAGAGGCCAATGTATATTTTAGAACCTGCACTAGTTGCCATACTGTGCCGCATCTAATCTGTTTTTAAAATAACTTAGCGGATTCAATAATCTGACCGAAATTAAAGTCTAGCCCCGGGAAGGGAAGGTGGAATTCAATCAACAGTTACAGCTACAGAAAACAGCAAAACTGCTTTGATCTCTGGTAGCAGAAACAGCAAGGACCAAATCGTTTTCTCCTCAGAAACACAGACATCAAGACGCACGACTCTTCCGGGCAATGCTTCCTTTCCACCCTCCACACGCGTTCTCGTAGTTTTGTTTTTTTAACAAACGGCGGGCGGCCGACGCGCCTCGCGAGTTGCCGCTACTCGGTCCAGAACACAGTGGAAGAAACACATTTAGGTGATGACTCTCTGTCTAACGCGGCGACCACAAAATGTTCGGCGCACCGAGCGCTCGAATCGCACGGGGATAGATGGCGCCCAAGTATATACCCCAATAAAAATGATTTTTTACTTTTTATTGAAAACGTGTTGACTTCTTGTTGACTCTGATTACTTTCTTTTGACTTTGACTTTCTGTTGACATGGTCAACAGAAAGTTTGTTGACTTTGTGTTGAAACTTTCTTACATGACGAGTTTGTCTTTCATGACTCTGAGTCAAAAAGAAAAGCTGTTGACTTTCTATTAACTTTATGTTTATTTGTTTTCTGCTGACTTTCTGTTGGCAGTGTCATCAGAATTACTGCAGACGTTCTGTTTACTTCGTGTTAAAAATTTTCTGTTGACTCTCTGTAGCCAGTGTCAATAGAAAAGCTACAAACTTTCTGTTGACTTTTTATTGAACATAGTACACCTCGACTAAATGTCAAAAGTCGCTAAGTTTTTCAATAGTCTCTGACAAGGTGAAAACGGGAAGCAGCTTCAGTTGTCCCGCCTCCAGCGCGAGCCTACTACCCTTGACAATGCTTCGGCGTCGTGCACCTCGAGCGCGCGCGTGCAGTCAAAGCACGACGGAAGGCATGGGGCGCGAGCTGGAGGCCAGGCGTTCGAACGACATGCCCTGCCGTTCTGATTATGTAAGTGACCATAGTGACTTTAATGACCATATTGAATAGTCAACTAGCAAAGAAAAGCAAAATAACTATTTGAAAGTGGAAAAACTGCCTTGACTCGCTTCGTCCTGAGTGGTGCTATGCAGAGAAGCGATAATATTTCTTATAGGAGCCGTTTTTGTGGATGTTGTGTTATCGACTGCGCCGAATTATTATTAGTAGTACCATTGCTTTTTAGTAAGAGATATCGTCCACGAACTTCGAAAGACTGTTTTCCCTTTGACAGACTCCCGAGGAGAGGTTCAAATACTTGGAACCTTAATAAGTGCTCAGGGGGTCACCGGCCAAATGATTACCTTCAATATGTAGGCTATATAAGGCTCTGCGGCAGTCAATGGGCCGAGTGGACTAACGCGTCTCAGCTCGTAGCGTGGAGCGAAAGCTTGCGCTGGGAACCTCCTGGGTTCGATTCCCCACCGCCCCCGCCCGCCTCGATCTGAATGAGTTTCGTACCGGCATGCGTTCATGTTATCACTACTGCGTGATGCACGTTAAAAACCCCAGGTTAGCGGTTGTACTGCACTGGCCAAATTTCTCATCTACAGCTAAGAGACTGATTACCCGTTGAGGCGTATCTCTATCAAGGCAGTATAAACATACAGAGCAAACCAATTTTTTACTTCAATGGGGCTGTGATTCAGGTGTTTAGTGCTTCACGGTGTTTGTGTTCGTGTTCGTTTAATGTGTAGTTGTTGCATGTATGTAGTAGTGCCTTCAAATGCTACAGGCAAACCATTTACTAAGAAAATATAAAAACAAATCGCGCTTTTTTACTTTACTTTGCTACACCTAATTTGGAGGAGTGGAAAGCCATAGTAAGCTTCCGAAACATTGTTGAATTAATAGCTAAGCTGTAAAGTGATTTTCTTTCTTTTTAGTCTTCTGCAGCTTTTCAGTTGAAAAGCTGCAGAAAAAGCATCTTGGAGGCGACAGAAAGTCTGTTGACATTCTTATTACAAAGTGGGCCAATATTCAAAAGAAAGACATCAGGAAAGCTAGAAAAGTAAGGTGAAAAGCTGTTGACATTTTATGTCCTCTGATGACTTTTTTCAACAGAACAGCAACACGGGAAGTCTGTTCACTTTCATTAGAAAAGTGGGCCAATATTCAAAAGAAAGTAAAGAGAAAAGCTGTTGACATTCTATATCTTCTATAGACTTTTTTCAACAGCTTTTCAATAGAAAAGCGTAAAAAATGTTTGTAAGGGTAATCCCTCCCAAACCGACCGCTCCGGTTTTTTCTTCCAGCGGTGGTAGCGCATTCCCTCGTTCACCGCTTCTTGTTGTACCCATGGTGGAAGAAACACAATTAGCTGATGACTCTCTGTCCGACGCGGCGGCCACGATTATATTCGGTACACGGAGCGCGCTTCACTCACACTGAGATAGATGGCGTCCAAGTATAAGGTCCCTCCCAAACCAACCACTCCGGTCGTTTCTCCCCGCAGTGGTCCCGCATTCCCTCGCTCACCGCTTCTTGTTGTACCTCACCACCGCCACGCCGCCACCAAGTCACCAGAGTCCGTAAATCCGTGTTCTCTTCCTTCTTCCTTGTCTTCTTAGGGTTACAGGCTGTGGATCGACACAGCATCAAAGCAAAACACGACGCCAGCCACTGGCCGCACACCACCACCACACCGCGAAAAAGGCGAGCACGCTTTGACGCCGACACCGTGGCCGCCGAGAAGGGTCCTGATACCCACAATGAGCATACCTCAGCCCCTCCGCGGCGGTGCGGAACTAACTACTCCTGGTTCGAGGCTAGCTCCGAACACGATCTGGTCGCTCGTTTCCCGCGTGAAGAGCGGCCAGAGAAATCATCCAAATGTGTTTCTTCCACCATGGTCGAGACTCTCAGGCGCGTTCAGAGACGCGACGACTCTCGTTGCTTATGCTCAGCTTCAACGAGATGGACCACGGGCATTCCTACGTGCCATCCTCAAAATTCATAGCCCTGATTGTACAAAGATACTTCACGTTCCGCGCGTTGCTGCTCAACCGGGAATATAGGCTCTTAGCACTGGATATGTGAGCTGCTAGCGTCCGCTGCAGTCCACCTTAGCGTAGAGCTCTGTACCAGTGTTCTTCCTTATTCGCTTTTCTGCGAGGCCCTCGGCTCGGCAATTTGGCTGGTTCGGGTTGAAGCTAGGGTTGAAGAAACCAGTGCTTGATTGTCCAGCGCGGTGGATGTCCACGCAGCATATGCTCACCAGGCTACTTGAACTAGGAGGCTTCGCTGGAGGGTTACTCTCAAAATAAGAAAGCTCCAGGTTGACTGAAGGCGTATGGGCGGAAGTCGAAATGCTCGCAGTATCGCTTCGCCCGTCAGAAGTGGCGACGAAGACATTGCAGAAAGGAACAGCTCACTCTAGGAGATTTCTACTCAGCATGGCTGAGATTTTCCATGGGCACTTCCAAGATATCGTCGCCGTAAGGAAATGCCTTGGTTCAGTCAACGAAAAACAGGGAGCTACAACATCTTCACATGAATCGGTGCCAACCCAAGATTCAGTCAACATCTTCTGTGCAGCAGTGTACATGGATCCCTGCTACCGCCTTCTCGCCCCTGAGAAAAATTACCGGGCCACGATGCCTTTGGCAAAGACTTGGAGGCGAATCAAACCTCTGCAATGCGAGCAAGATTCTACCCTTTCTTCTGAAACTGCGGCGGCTTCACATGATCCGGAAGACGCCCTGCATACTCCTCAAGGAAAAGAGAGGTTGAGGCTGGCGTGCGTGTTTGAGGTACCAGTAGCCCACTTGATATAGCATGCCTCCTGGAAATGCTAGACAAGGAGCCGTAGATTTCTAGGGACGCTAACGTGCTTCAGTTTTGGATGGAGAGAAGGGAACGCAATCCAGAACTCTACGCATTGGCGCAAGTAGCCCTGGGAATGCCTGCGACCCAGGTGAGTTAGGCGAGAGCCTTTTCTGCACTGAAGTTCATTTTATCGTCTCAGAGGTGCCGTCTTTCCTCGGATATGCTTGACGACGTCCTGCTTCTTCGGTCAGCTGCCTGACATTGAACTGCGCTTTCACCTACGTCCCGAAGTATTCCAGCACTGACTCGTTCGTTACACACAGTAATGTGAGCCTTTGCTTTTTATATGTAACACGTTTATAAAATATGCATAATTTATCTTTTGCTGCCGTAAATTTGTTTTGTAGCATATGAGTACGAACCCGTTTGAACCTTTATTTTTTCACTCCGGAGTTAAACCGGAGCTGAACCGTTTTCCCTGAACCGGAACGAAAGCCGGAACAAAAAACATTTCGGTTCGACACCCTGGCATATAGGATGAGCTCCTTAACCTGCACAGGATGTAGGGGTTTCGTAGGATTTGCAATGTCTTCACGATGCCCCGAAAAAGAAAAAAAACTGGAACCCAAGCAAAAATAAAAAAGGAGACTGTCGCTGAAATGGCGCGACGGTGAGGCAGAGAGTGAGCGCCGAGCACGACGAACGTCTGACAAGCGTGCTGAAATTGCCGAAGCAATGGGACAGGGAAGAGTTTGTTAAGAGGACAACTCAGCAGGCAAAGGATCCTAAATGCTATCGAAATTGCATATCATTCGACAGCAGCGAGAGGGAAGGCGTAGTTTCTGTGCGCTTCGTCCGTCCATCCATCTTTTTGGTCGTCTTCCATCTTCTAAGGTGACATCCGACGGTCACGTCAATCTCATCGCTAACCCAAATCCCATCGAACTCCTCCACCCCTGTTAGAAGCGACGAACATCCGTCACGGCTGTCCAAACACCCCATAAAGCCTCGGGTTTACGGCACGAAGTTTATAAGTCTACGGCAAACCTCATCTGTGCACAGTCGCGCCGCCGTCGTGTGCAGACAAAACAAACAAACACACAAAAAAACAACTATCATGCGATATACGGAAACGCAGAAGCGCGACTTCATCCGACGCGAAACGGACAGCTCCAGCCGGAGTCAGCATTTTCTGATGCCCGTAAGGATGAGGTCGTAGATCTCGTCAAGCGCGTCGGTTCCGGAGCGACGCTATAAGAAACCTCTACCTCTCCTCTCTTCTCCCCTCCCCCTTACACACACACACACACACACGCGCGCGCGCACACACACACTTTCTCTCTCCCGCTCTCTCTCTCTCTACTTCCGCTCAATTCTATCCAGCGACCAAGCTAACCACATCTGGTGTCGTCGGCTGCAACACTGCCTTTTTCAGTTTCCGACAACAGGACGCTGGTTGTCACAAACTCAGCCCAGTGCGATGCGGGGACATAAACTCTTTTGCGGCGGTACGAAAGTTGCCGTATTCTGTTCCGAGCTGCCCGGAGATTCCTAACGATGCCCCCCTGGTGGAAGCCCGAACGCTCGCCAACACTCTGTGCACCCGAGACAAAAGCCGCGTGATGTGTTGGAACATAAGACCTGCGGGCGAAACTCCGCCTCCGGATTCACAGATAGATATGGTGTCACTACGCCACTAAGTACAAAGTAATACGAGGGCATCATTTTTGTGAAGTCACAAAGAAAAAAAAGCATTCGTCAGCGCCCTTTTCTTTTGTTTTTGTTTACGAGACTTGTGCCCACAAATAAACGAAGCTCTTCATTATGCCCAGTACTGAGAGGTTCATTGGGAAATCTGCGGTGCTTTGACCAATCACCAGCCGCAGCGGTCTGTGGCCAATCAGCGGTGGTGTGGCCGGTATAGGCTGAAATTAAGGTTGCCCCTTCCCGTGATCGTTTTGAATTTGGAATGATTATCAAGGCCGTAAACTTCCCTGCATTGCATAATTTGTTTCTGCTTTTCTTACGCGTGTTTCATACAAATATAACAATGTCAGTTGATATACGTTTACGTTGTTTTATTCTTAGAACAGGAATTGTAATGCGTTACTCGGGAACAATTGAAGCTTAAAATTCAAGCTCGTTCAAAAGGCTTACTCTTGCAACGTTGAACTACAGGGTGTTCTCGAGCGCTCTTCGGGCGTAAAAAAATAATCGTGTCAATAAACAAACGATTCGAGTGCATTAAAACTTTCCACAGAGGTGTCCTCAGGTGACTTATTTAACATACTCAAATTTCATAAGCGTAGCTATCAGGGGAAAAAAAGGGAAAGCCTAAAAAACTTTTTTTTTCCTAGGCAGTAAGAGAAAAGCGGCAAAAACATCCGGGTTGACGCTGCTACTCCCAGGTTGAGCAACATAAAACAAAAATTAAATGAATGGTAAGAAAGAAAAACGCTGACTAGGAGGCGCAAGTCGCCCCCAATTCAAAAGGTACAGCCGCGTCCATCGATCCATTCATCCATCCGGATGAGCTTCATTGAGACGAATGCTCGAAAGCAAATCCGGCAGATCCTAACGTGTGTGGACGATACCATCTGTGAGTAGCAGCGCCAAGCAGAATGTTTTTTTGATGTTTTCCTCTTACTGCATAGAAAGAAAAAGAGATTATTAGGCTTAACTTTTTTCTTCGGATACCTACACTTATAGTACTCGGGTATACTAGAAAATTTTAGAATAGGGGGCCCCAACGTTTGGGTTCCGCTAAGAAATTGGGGGACCCAAATGCAACAAGCTTGGCGTCGACGGCTTATAAAATAGGGGCTTCGCAACGCAGCGCAGCCCGCTTAGGTTTCCCGCTTGCAACGCGAATGCGGCTAACAAGCATAACAATCATTAAAAAAAAACAAAAAAACGTAAAACATGTTTGTTTAGCAAGTTCTTTTTTTTACAAATAATAGTTAAGGTAAATCCCAATCAATCGGGCTAAAACAAGAGACAATCTCAAATCCGAATAAATGTTGTTGGCCGTATTCAGCCGAAACAATCCAATCCGTAGCGCTCTAATTGGGCGCACGTGTGCGCTTTGACTGTCTTTCGCTGAAGATTTATGCCTTCAACTATGCCGAAACTCAAACGAACGCGTACTCTGCGAGCAGTTGCTCTATTTAGATCTGAGTGGAGAGGACTTTGAGGCCTCAGAAATACATGTAAACGACTGAATTTTGCGTGAACCTAATTTTGCCGAGTTCCGCGAATCGGCTACAATTTGCGAAAAATAGGTCTTGCGAACAATTCCGGTGAAATGTAAACACATTGAAATCTATATTGAGATCCCACCGCGTCGTGAAAATGATAACCCGCGAATTATTTCAAATATTCAGCTTTGGCCTAAAACGCGAAATATTGAGCGCGCGAAAAAAAAGTTGTTTACAGTACTTGCTTTTAAGCTGCGGGTATCGATGCCTCGAACGAAATCCGTTCGGAGCCACGGAGTAACAATACGTTGCCAATGTCAACGGTTGCCGCGTGTCTCTCTAAGCCAGGAATCAGGTACGATCTTTAAAGATGGGGCGAGCCCACCACTCATTCTTTGTGACTTCAGCGAGCTAAAGCGAATCGAAAGCCGGCTGGACCATTCATTGGCAATGAAAGTGGCTAATACTGCAGCGATCATGACGAATTTGCTCCGAAGCGAGCGGAAAGGGCGCCGCCATGTTTGCCGACGCAACCCGTTCGACTGATATTTCTCGAATTTTGCGTTGGGGGCAAGCGCCAACCCCAAACCCCCGAATGGAGTTTTGGGTTCTGCGCATGCGCAGTGGTAAGCCGTTTATTTCCTTGGGGCCTCCAAGCTTTGGGAGACCTACCCTATTCTAAAACTCTGTAATAAATGCACCACCTAAGGCCACCTTTGTAAAACATTTAAATGCACTCGGTTCATTGGTTTATTCATAAAAAAGCATGTTTATGGCTCGCTGGGCGCTTTAAAACACCTTGTATGTTGCCATTCCTGGCGTTGTGAAACATGCATCGTAAGTTTGTTCGCTTCTCGCGCAGGGGTTGCGGTGACTGTTAGAACGCCTAGCTCCGATTGGCTCAAATTGGAATAATTGTGGGTAGATATCAGGGCAGCTAGCATTGAGGCAAACCCATTATATCTTTCCAATCAGAGCCAATCAGAGCTCGGCGTTCTGACGTCGCCGTTATCTCTGCCGAAGAAGCAGACGAATTTTCGCTATCTTGTTAATTTCCGCTTCTTGCTTCGTGATTGGTCATTTTGCGCTCTTATTGGCCAATGCGGCGATCTGATTGGCCCTGGAGCGATTAATGAGATGCTCCGGACTCGCCACCCCTGGGTTATTTAAGTTAAGCGTCAGCGCACACGCAGTGCAGACGGCAGCGCCACCGCAGTGGCGTGACTCCAGAGAAGTTATCAGTCGGTGCGTAAACGACGAAGCAGCGTATTCGGGTATTCTTGTATCGTTTGTCGACGACCGTGCAACTTGGCAAACACCGTCTCGAATAATCAAACACACCGTGATCTGGTATTTCGACTTCATCAGAGAGCGAGATGGAGCGCCGACACTGATTGGACGCGAGCGTTGCGTCAGCGTTCGGCTGGACCTCGTGTCCAATCAGCGCGTCCGAGGACGCTCGGTCTCGGGCTCGGGCCCAATGCAGAGCGCACGTTTGTCTGTTTCTTGCACAACAAACTCCTATTGGCTGATAGAAAACAAATGGGGGGTACATCTCAAGGCATCTAACATTGAGGTCTACTATTGACTATTGGTTAGCTGAGTCTTTACTATTGGTTAGCTGAGTTGGTAGAGCGCTCCACTGGAAATGGAGAGTGTCCCTGTTTTAATACCAAGACCAGGCGGATTTTTCAACCACGCATCAATTACCTAGCTTTTGCTGAAGATTTGTTTGTTTTCTCTCTTTCCCTTTTCCAGGCATTATTATCGTTATTCCTCTCCAGCTCGCTGCACCTTTGCATTAACTGCATTTACATAACACCTTTAAAATGCAGGAACTTCACCCTTTTGGTGTCGTACTGGTGGCAGCTTTTAAAACCCGTTTGCTCAACGGACGTCTAACTCCTTGTTAGCTCAGTTGGTAGAGCGCCTCCACTGGAAAGGAGGGGTCCCTGGTTCGATACCAGGAGCAGGCGGATTCTTTCAGATGCGCACCAGTCACCTAGCTGTACTTAGAGATTTATGTGTGTCATTTATTTACCTCGTTCTCCTTCTCCAGGGATTATGATTGTTATTCTTGTCGAGCTCGCTGCAGCTTTGTCTTAAATGCATTAACATCATAAACACAATATTCGTTAGATTGGTGGTAACTGCGTTACAGTAACAACGTTTAAGTAAAAAGCTACGTCCAAGACTGTACAGTATACTGAAATATGTCATGTTCAGATTAGTATACAATACGACAACGTGGTTCTGGTATTATTACCAAAAGCGATACTGCTTTACTAGCAATACACGTAGCGTCGGAACTTACAACCTGTCATTGCAACGCCGTTGATTATAATAAATTTGAGATAGAGCTTGGCGTCGATTAAATATTTTAACCCGATTGATTACTACCCTTTAATTGATTACCTAATCATGTAAGCGGTTAAGCCGACGTCCAGGCATAATAGCTAAAAGAAGGAAAACGGAATATTTTTATAGTATTTCTTGTTTGTTATGTCATCCGAGGCGGGATGTGCAGCCTCATTTAAATATTTACGCAGCAAAGCCCAGAAAAGAAAAACGCGGGCAAACAATTTTGAAAACAAAACATTTTTACGGTCTCTTCTAAGCCTGATAATCATTCTGGATTACAATAAAAGAGAATGCTAAATTCTTTTACCGTGGAATACAACAGCGCTGCCTGCTAAAGTACATGTAAATGTATAAATATGCCCCATGTGGTAAAGCAAGCATCTTTACTTTCTTCACGAACTATGCGAACAAACTTCCTAACCATTAACCAGTTCAAATAGTTTAATCGAGATTAAAGCATTAATTTATTAATGGGAAAGTTAATTGATCATATGTCGAGCACCATAGTTATAAGCGGACGCGTTACTTGTAAACTGTTACAAGGACTTACGAGGTGGAAACAGCGCGATTCGACAAAGGGCAGGAAGCAAGAAGTGCACACAGATGGATAACTTTTTGTTTCTTGTCCTTTGTCAAATTGCGCTCTCCCACCCTGTAAGATTTGCAGCCTACTCGCCCAACTTTCTGCCTTGTTACAAGAAACGCCGTAAGGCAGCTATGAGTAATGCGTTTAGTTGTAACCATTTTGCAATTAGTGACGCCTTTTTTTAACATGTGTCGTACAACTCTAGACGAGACACCGGAGCATTCGGCTCTGTGATGGAAGTGGGAGAATGGAGTGCTCTGTCGCCTGTTTGAAGTCCTTAGGGCGTTTGCGTGCCTGAGTGCTCTGCAGTTCTAGAGCCGCTGCACGCTGAATGTCAGGAAGTTTCGTGAAGAAGAACGGCAGAGTCGTTTGAGTCTACGAGTAATGTTTATTGACTGGCAATTCAATGGGACGGCAGGGATCGGTTTACTGACTACGTGCGCCGGAATATCGTCCTCGAGGATGCATTTGGGGACCAGACACTTTTACGATGATTTCAAAGTGCTCAATTACCTAGTTCGAGTGTAGAACAACTGGGTTTTTCAGAGGACGCATTTCTTCGCACAATGGCGACCTTAAATTGTATAGGACCTTCCGCGAAATCGAAGTTAAGATTTTAACCGAAAAGCAATGAAGGACCTCACTCTGCGATGACATTAGAATATATAGATAATAACAGGGTTATAATTATAATGAAATTATATGCAACGGTGCAAGCGAGCTTGACAAGATTGATGAAAATAATTCGTGGAGAAGGGGAGCAAGAGGGACAAAGGACAAGCACAAATCTCTAAACAAGTACTAGGTGACTGGTGCGCGAAAAAAAAATAGCCTGGTCCGGGTATCGAACCCGGGACCAGTCTCTAGCTGTGATTGGAGATTTGTGTTTGTCCTTCCTTCCTCTTGTTCCTCTTTTTCCAGGTATTATTTTCATCATAATAACAGGGAACTGAATGAAACACAAATACTATTCATTTTTTTCAGAATTCTAGCTAGTGATAACAAAACACTACTTAAAAGTAATTCTGATATATTTTTTATTTTCAGTCTATCCTCGTAAATATTATTCTTAGGTCGCCGTCAAACATTGTTTTTTCTTGTCGAAGTGAAACATGGAACATTTTTCTACGTATAGCGCGAAACATCACCTTCACAGAATAACTGGGAAAATTGCAAAAGAGGGTTCAGGCAAATTTATTTTCTCTTCGTTCAGTCGTAGGGTTCAAAACAGTTTAATTTTAATTATATTATATCTCATTAAAGCAAAAAAAATGAACGGTCTTTAGGTTTTTATGCGGAAACACCAGCTTCCCAGAGCAGCTGCGAAAAGAGAATGGTTTTGAAGACGATGTAGAAAAAATATTATTTGACAAAACAAAAAACCTTACGTTAGTGTGATCGGGTTCCTCTTCTGTAAGGCAATCGAAGCTTTGCGTGATCTTAGAAAAACATACGATTTCTAAAAAAAGAAAAAGGTGCTATAATATAGTTTCAATTTAGGTTCGATCAAATATGAAAGAACGGGCGTTTTTTGAAACAGCCACCTACGAAGGCTTTCTCAAATCAACTTTGAACAACAGGTTTTGGTTAGTCGATCATGGAACATAAAGTGTTTACGTAAGAATTTTAATCTTAGGTAAGTTACAGTGCAGCAGTAGAATTGATACATATACGTAACCCCAGTAATTTTGTAACTAATAATGAAAATATCGTAAGGTACAGGCGAGCTGGTGGATATTAACCATGTTGAGTTAACCTGAGACTGGGTTAGAGAAACATCAAGACATAGAAGAGACAGGAAATAGAAAGGGCGACGTCTTGAACTCAGCTAACTCAGCCGTCTCAAACTCAGCTAACTCGCTTTATTTCCTCCACCTCCTTATATACCGTATTTTCGGGCCTGGGTCCGCAAGAGCAAATTTGGGGTCAAAATTAAAAGTTTTAGCTTAGATAGTCCGTGCACGCTGCATAGTCCGCATGTCCGTGCATAGCCCGCATTTGGAGTCTAGCGGATACGAAAATCTTCTAATTAACGGCACACCTTGACAAATGTCTGCTTTCTTAGCTCACAAAGACGCTTGCAATGTATTATACATAAATCATCATTAACATACTCTTTCATTCACAAAATCTGTTACTTTTCGTCATAACAAATGATCTTGAGAAACGAAATTCGTGTATAGTCCGCGCGCATAGATAGTCCGAACAGCCCAAAATTTCAACCTTTTAAACATGTGTAGTTCGCGGACTATAGCCAGGAAAATACGGTTGTATCAATTTCAAGGTCATCTATACCTAATATAAAAAGACGAAGTTTATACAGATCAAGCGCCATAGTCTCAATCTCACATTGTAAGAATATTGGCAATCTTACGAGTCGACGCAATACGGCATCATCCATCCTCCTTCAAACATGAGCAAAAGGCCCTCTTCTCCTTCTATTCAAAACACAGTTCCCACTTCTGAATAAAAAATGCACTCTCCACCTACCACAAAAAAAAAAGAACACTGAAACAATTTTGAAATCGACACAGGTAAAAAAACATAGCAAAACAAAGTGTTTTACAGTTTTTTGGACAATCACAATCATGGGGTTCCCAGTTCATTTCAAAACAATAAAAATAAAACTTCGTCATTACCTTTTTAGAAAGCTTTTTGAATTGCTTCCGAACTGTAGCAAGCCTGACTTATAAAGTTGCCACAGTCTCCCTTACTACTTTTACATAGTTCCTCCTTTGTGTAGCGATTTCAGTTTCCGACCAATGCGCCCTGCGCTTGTCAACATTCATGAATATGTTTCACTGATTTCCGAGTTTTATGCACTGTTCTTCACATTTCTTTCATGTTCGTTTAATTCTGTCATCAATGAGTGTGACGTCTGTCCTACATACTTAAACCTACACTTCCAAGGGTATTTCATGCCGCAATACTATTCTCGCAACATCTTTTTCCGGATGGCCCTTTTCTCACTCACTCACTTCACCTGAACTTTGAAATAAAGACCACGTCCACTCCAAACTGCCTCGTACATACCTTCAGGTTCTGAGAAATCTCATGAAAGTATTGGATTACAGTAAAGCAGTTCCTTGCAGGACCTGCGTTATTAAATATGCGTAGAGAAAACAAAGCAAAACATTGAATTGAAGTTATTAACAATGGGAATCTTTGTTGACCTAACAAAAGCATTTGACATTATTAACCATGAACTTTAATTATAAAAATTAAGTGATTACGGGGTTCGTTGTTGCTCTAAAGCTAGTCGAAAGTTATCTTTCTAACAGATGTCAATTCGTCACTTTAGCTGACACAATTTCAAGAACTAAACCTATTACCATCGGTGTTCCTGCAAGGCTCAACATTAGGTCCTTTTCTTTAATATATATTAATCACATGTCAGCCTATTTACAAAAAGATTGTGTTCTTTATGCCGACGATACAAATATTTTTATATATTATGCAAGCGTGAAAGAACTATACATGAGCTATAGCACTTAGAAAAGCTGGCTAACTGGCTAACCCATAACAAATTGGTTCCCAATAAAGCAAAAAACAAACTACATAAATTTTGGCCCCGAAAAACGAACAAATTTCACGTACACCTCAACTTTCATTTGTAAGTACGAACCTTAACCTGCAAGTGTACCATAGTAAATTTCTTAGGACTACATACCGACCATCAGTTAACATGGCATCAACACGTAAAAGAGACCACTAACAAGATATACTCGAAATATACCAGCCCTATATAAACTACGGCACATATTTTCCATACAAACCCTCCAAATGCTTTATCAGAGCTTTATTCATACTCATATTTTGTACGGGTTATCCATTTATGGATTGACATATAAAACAACACACAGCACTTCGAGCAATGCTATTTGTTAATAAGAGCGCGAAAGTGCTCAATTTACATACCGCTTTCTTAAGATTTTAACAGTTAATGAATGCCTTGATTATCGGATAGCATTATTAACATTTAAGTTCGTCACCAATCAGATAACATGCTCTTCAATTAGTTTTACTCATCAAGATGTCATGTATCCTCTGCGTTACATTCCCAAGCGTCACTGTCGTTACCACACATACGAACTAATTCATGGCGCGTTCACCTTCATTTACATTGCTACTAAAACGTGGAATTCGCAACCACACAGCCTAACTGCCATGTCATCTGTCTATATCTTTAAACAAGCCATACGTTCACAACATACTATCTGAACGATTCATCAACAATTTCTATCCCCCCTTCCCGATCAATTCTCTCGTACGCACACCTTTCACACAAACACACACAGCAATTGTCGTTCTTTTTCTTGACATTCTGGCTTTCTTTTTCTTTCTTTTCTACTTGGTTTCATATTGTATTATGCAGCATACCGCAGTTATGTTTCGTTCTTTTTCTTGTTTTTTTTTTCTTGTTTCTATATATACAGACAGTGCCACACGATCGCTGACTAACCTTTTATTACCAAGGGGTCCGCTTCAACAGTTTTCTTTGGAAACTTTGGGACCCCCGTCCGAATAAGTGTAATTAACTAACATCTTGTTTACGAATAAAAACACATTTTTGACTCGACTTGACTTTGTCTTGACTTGATTTCTGTTGCATTTCTCTCTGCCTTTGATAAACAATTCTGATTGCCTTTTGATAAAACTGCTATCATATCTCATACTAATCATTCTTTTCCACTGCCTTTCACTGATTCAGTGATATGATGGACATACGACCTTTCTAATGCGTTCCTGACCAATGACATTAATCCCAGCCTTTACAGTCTCCAAATGACAACTCATTCTTGGCCAAACCGGTTTCGAATTTCCTTCTCCGTATTCCCAACATAACCCTCGGTTCACGTAAATGCGTAAATCCAGGCTGTAGAACCATCATCCTCCGGTTTTATCCACTGTAAACTTTAGTTCTGGAGCCGTTTCCTTATCCACACCTATGCTTTCTGATAGACCTTCCGTAAACGTACATACTAGGACGTCATCTACACATGTTCTCACCCTATTGCCATTCTCGGGGTCAACTCTTGTAGATTATCGTGCACTGCACGACACAAGAGTTTAAGTAAACTTTGACGTTCCTTCTCTACCCTGGTCTCAGGTTAAGTTAACATGGTTAGTAACTAATAACTGAAAACGAGCGTGATGGTAAAAATAATACGAACACTTTGAAGGACAAAACATCTAGGACGAAGATGGAAACAGGACTTCTTTCATGAAAGAAATCCTGTTTCCGTCCCAGTCTCAGATGTTTTATCCTTTCAGTATTTGTTATAACTAATAACTGGACGGTTCACTAATTACCTCCGTGCGAGCGCCGAGTCAGTCGTCAGAGCCGAGCCTACTCAGAATCGGGATCGAATACCACCCTTGTCTCAGACAGCGACGACGAGCGACGCCGACGCCTTCCGACAGATGGCGGTGCAGGCGCCATTACCCGGCGCCCGTTCCGGATTGGCCAGCGGTCTCCGAGTCTCCAGAGCCAGCCGGCGCGCCTCCTGATTTGTTGTCGCTTTGTTTCGTTTGGTTGCCAGACAACTTTTTCTACCTCGCCACGCGTGTTCGGAGCGCTCAATCCTGACTCGGATAGAAATCTCGACACCGGTTCGGGCGTGTCGGGGCGCTGGCTCTCTTCGTTCGCCGGATCTTCGCCGGAGGGTAGTGTAATGTCTTCGTGAATTAGGGCACGTTAAAGTTATCTCAGTGCGGCGCCTGCACGCTGACGGCGAGTTAGAGCACTTAGCCTCCGGTCCCGACGCTCTTTTTTTCGAGAACGCTGACTTTCGGCGAACGGAAAGCTAGCGATCAAGTACGGACGATTTTTATTTTGTTCCCCGCATTTTTTGAGGATTGCCGATCGACGGCGACGGCTGGAAGTTGGTGCTACCAGGTTCAACAGAGCTTGGGATCTTTCGAAGATTGTCGTCGTTCTGTGAAAACAGGTAGGATTTTATTTTAATTAACTGGTTCAATTGTGCTCGATGCCACGAGCCGTCTTCCCGGAGTTGCCAGTCTTTCCAATCTTGCCGGGGGTGTTACTACTTTCTGGATTTGATTCCTGGAGGAGGGCGAGCTGGTATACCACAGGTTTGTATACTTTGTGGCAGGAAATAATGGAGAGGGTTTTGGACCCAGCCGGTGTTAGAGAGATTTGGGTGGGGTACTACAAATCACTGGATCCAACTTATATTGTGAACTTGGTTCTCAGTGTGAAGTCATTTTAATCGTGACTATATGCTCTGATAATAACTGACAGCTTAAGACGGGCAGGGAGTAGCCAGTCACTAACATCATATTACATCACATTATCATTCCGAAGGTTTTAAGGCGGCGACATTAGTCGATAGGAACGCAAAAAGAACCAATAACGAAGCAGGAGTCGTGAATGTAATAAGCCTCAGGCCTCCGTATCCTAAACTTTCAGTGGCTGCGTTTGCATGGATGCGACACTAGCGCATCGAAATATAGAGGGAACCATTCACACGCGCCCAGTCCTTCTGCTTCTTTTTCTTCCACCCAGTGACAATCCTCATAAGTCGAGATCGACGCGCTACGGTCGCCTTCATGTATTTGCGGTTAGAGAATATAACCGGTTTACCAGCGGGATATTTATTACGATTTCAAACGTCGGGCAAGTCGGGCAAGTTCAGTTTAAGTTCTGCTTTAAGTTTTGACTTGGCTGAGGGAGGGTTACTGGGGATTCATTGTTCATATTGGTAAAGGCTGAACTCAGCGTCGCCAAAGAAATAGATGTAAGTTTTGCGTCGGAACTGGCGAACAGATCAGGGCATTAACATGTCTGCCGGCGTGTCAAAAAGCGGAATCACAATGGTAAACCGCTATGTTGAGTTTTCAGTTAGTTGTCAACTAATTACAAGCTTCATCGTTGATCAGGTCGTGTCTTCATTTTGGATATTCAGTTCGAAAGCGGTAAAAAATGTAATTATTGCACTAGGACTTTACTATCAAGCAATAACAGTTAACTTAGTGATCTGCGCCTAATAGTTTCCGGAAAGTACGATTTCTTCACCGACGACTCGGCACTAACCGTGCTTGGACGTAATGTCAAATGTTAATAGTTTTCTAAATTACTTTACTCTGTCAAGGGGTTATTTATAGTCGTTTATTTTTTTATTTCGTTTGTGCATTTAGTAGCAAGAAATTGGTTGTTAGATTTCTGTATATGGGAGAGAACGTTGTTATTAAGTTTATTATATGGTTTGTATAACAAGAGATGTTTATTTTGAAATACCAAGTTTATTTTTACCCATTCATCGCCTAAAAAACCACGTAAGGTGTAAGACGAATATATGCACTTATAATTATTAATATAAATGCTTCTCAACAAACAAAATAGTTAGATTAACTAAAATGAGTGCTAGAATATGGGATTCCCTCTCTCGCTCTGGACTAGCGCATAATAACTGTTATCAGCTTATCAGCTCCACCCCGTAGCCATACGGAATATTATCTGCAACGACCTACTTCACACCGAAGAGAGATTCTGCGCTTATCGTTGCCGTTCTGAATACGTATTTCTCCGGATTGAGTGGCAAATTGGTAGACGCATATCTTTAAAAACGGGCAGGTTACGAGAATTCTAAAGAAAAAAAATAAAACAGATATTGAAATATGACCGCCTGAAATCTTCAAATATAAACACATACTCCAATCGCAGGAATTAAACGAAGGTAGGTAATATGCTTACTGGATTGTAAAGACAGCGCGAAAAAACGAGGACCAGAAGAAGTAACACATTTTAGTAAATGAGGAAATTGTCAGACATGAATATTGGTGTATACTTAGAGCTCCCCTGGGAGCACAACCTACGTAAGTGCAAACACAAATTTCGCTTACCATCCAGTTTTTTTGTTTTTCGTTGAAAATTAGTAAAACTTAAATTTTAACACACGCTACATAAAAATAAATAGATTCATCTCTAATTTTATTAATCAGAAACTTCAAATCCGTGTTAGAATCCTGCACCTGAAATGTAATTTGAAACCAAAATAACATGCTGAAATTCGCACCAGGTAAGACGTTTAATCAACCGATAATATAGACGAAGCAGTACACGTCTGTTGTGAGCTTCAGTTGCAAAGCTGTTTGTGGCTAAGTATTCCACATATTCCTGTAATAATTATACGCATTAATAAAATTCACACATAGGCGTGAACCCCAAAATCGCATGCATATGTTTGTTACTACTTGCTCACACAAAACGGCTTTGATACATCGTGTACTTAATCATTTTGTTTTCGGTTTCGGTTCTGTTTTTGTTCATCGCCTACTCTATTATTCTATTGCAGTTTCCATTGCTGAAGAAATTGCAATGCTGAAAAGAAAGCGCGAATATTCCCGCGTTCCTTTCGCACTAAGAGAAAAAAAAGAGTCGGTACCATGAAATAATGAAAATTACGTTTTTGTCTTCTTAAAATCGTAAACTTCAGTTGCCAGCAATGCCGAGTGAACGTTAACATGCTCAGCGACTCAACCAGCGTCGTCCCGTCCATTCTAAGTATCTTCCCGGTCGACCCAAGGCGGAAATAATGTTGCTTTTGGTCATGGCGACGGATATGAAATGCGCCCGTGTCCTTTATAACTTTCTTCTACGGAAAGAAGAAGAAAAATGGTCTCGCTAGCTGACAATGATAACGGCACAGTTTTATGGGTCGTTTCTGCGATAGTCGGAAGAGCTGCGCGTGAAGTCCATCCCGGCCCCTCTCAGTATGTCAGTGGCCATAAAAGAAATCCGTGTAAACTTTTGTCACATAGTCAGACCTAGACATGTTCTATCAGAAGTCAACAGAAAGTGTGCCGCTTTTCTATTGACACTGGCTATAGAAAGTCAACTGAACATTTCCAGCACGACTAGTAAACAAAACGTCGGCAGTTCTCTGGTGACTCTGTCATCAGGAAGTGAGCAGAAGAAAAAACAACGCAAAGTCAACGAAAAAACAATGGCTTTTACTTTGACTCAAACGTCCCCAGGAAAAAAAAGAAATCCCGACACAGAATTAAGAGCAAGTCCGCAGCCTTTCTTTTAACCCTGCCCGCAGAAAGTCGAAGCCGAAATGAAGTGATCAGAGCCAACAAATAATCAACAGGCTTCAAATAAAAAAAGAAAGTCAGAAGTACATATATTTCTGACTGCAACGGGGCAGGGGCGATAAGCACCCTGCCCCGTTGCATAATCGCCGGCTCCGGAGGTTTCGGCAAGTTGGGCAACTTTCTGTTGTACTGGAGATGGCGAAGTGGTCGTTTAAACAAAAATAAAATAAAAAAATAAGCTCTCTTTTTCGACTGTCAGGATCCGAATAATTTTCTCTCACGACTTGAGCGGTCGACTGCCGTTTCCGAACGTGAACCCGTTTCCGCGGAAGCGCGGTCGAAGGTCTTTTTCGAGACTTTTTTTAAACATGCAAATACGGTCCAGTCGTTTCTGTATATCTTTGCATCTTTACGATAGTTAAGATATGCAGATGAACGAACAGTGCTGACGAGATGGGAATGGAATTCTCGAAAGTTGCCGACTAACGACAATTGGCGTATGGTCGGGAACCGACCCGCTACTGTCCTGATAACCTGCCAGGTATTCAAGAAATTTCTTTTATTCTAAAACTTTTTCGTAAAAAAAAAGGTTGTTGGTGAAACATTTTTTGTATAGTATAAATATCAAACATAGGGTATTTAACGGAACTCCGAACACAATTTGTCGGCGTAAACAACGCATCGCATTAGTATATATATATATAAATATATATATATATATATATATATATATATATAAATATATACATATATATATGTACATATGTACATATGTATATGTATGTATGCACATATACATGCATATGTCATATGTCGTATATCGTCATCATATGGCTACGCTATATGTATATGCCATACATATACACATATATATATATGCATGCATATATACATATACACATATATATATATATGTATGTATATATATATATATATATATATATATATACACACATGGGCGCTTTTTTGATGCTTAACAGGAATTTTTTTCAAAAACCATGAAAGCTAGATTGACCGGTCTGCGCAGGTGAGAAATGCGGCCAGGGGGACATAATATAGGAGGCTAATCGTAATGATCTGTCGGCCAATTAGCTAGAGTTCAAAAGTTAATGAACTCTTAGAATTATTGAAAATAGACATATAGTTCCAATTAGAAACTTGCTCAAAGGCGTCATCGAAAAACCACTAAATCAGTCATTTTCAGACGACCTTTGAGCGCGTGAGAAGCGTAGTTGTTGCACACAGTTAGCACGCGTTGAGCACTTACAAAGCCAGCGGTTGCGATAAGGCGCCCGCGCAATTTTTCCGTCTCTTATCCAGCCCCAGCCTTGTACCTGCTCCACGAGCGGTAACTTTAGTGCACTACTACGCTTCTCGCGCGTTCAAAGTCTTTCTGAAAATTACTGATTTAGTGGTTTTCGATGACGCTGAGCAAGTTTCTAATTGGAACTATGTGTCTATTTTCAATACTTAAAAAGTTATTTAACGAATTTTAACTAATTAGCCGACTGATCGTTGCGATTATTCCCTTATACTATGTCCCCTGGCCGTATAACTTACCCGCGCAGACCGCATTAACCTAGCTTTCATGGTTTGTTTTAAAAATTCTGTTAAGCTTAAAAGACGCAGTATATATAAGTCAGAGATCCGTACTTGCAGGAGTCGCTATGCTAAGAGTTTATTGTACATAAAATAAACTCTTAGCATAGTAACTCCCAGGTACAGATCTCTGACATAATACATGTCCCGGACCATTGTTCTCAAACTAATCATCATGCCTCACCTATATATATATATATATTATATATATATATAGAAACATATTATTACTATTATTACTATTATTATTATATATTGATTGTAACTGCAACTGCATTTATAAGGAACAATCGGAAATATGCAGATGATTGAACGGTATTGATCGAATAAATCGAAGTCTACGAAGCCGACGAAATACAAACTTCTTCGGCGGAGCCGGGATTTGAACTACGGCTCCCACCATCGGGAGTCTAACCACTACATCACCCGCCTTTTTTTTTAACACTGCATTACTGCGTTTTGTCTTTGTGGCTTTTTCTATCTGTCCAATCTGTCTTAGTAACAGCACCGAAACGAAAGGTACCCAATCAGAAGTGTTCTGGAAGACCACGCCGCAGTGTGGAACAGCGGTAGGACGTTTTCTGGCAAGCGGCACGTGCTCGTTTTGATCCAGAATTCCCCTCACGGTTTGTCTCTTCACGTGTGCATTTAATATGTATTGTTTATGAGCTTTAGGCACGGTATTATCTGCGAAGATCAAGAGCCACTTTTGAACATTTATCATGAGCACTTCCATCATCGTTAGTGGTCTCCGCAGAAAAATAATAGGCCAAGCGCGTGCCGGCGCAGCAATCATTCACCAGATTCCTTTCACACTGTCAAATCTGTTCTTCATAGGAATCGATAAATAGCTTTACTCACACCTGGTGCCAACGATGACATTTAAATACTTGCTGTTAAAGGAGGCGTCGGTTTGACATGACGAAGCGGCTTGCTAATTCGTTAACTGCTGGCTTTTTAATTAGTATAAATCAATGCGTGGTTTCGGTTAAAAATCTGCCAAGCGTCAATACCACCACGATGCCTCTTGGTGCTTAGAACAACAGTGATGGAAGCGCTGCACCATTGGCGCCAAATTGCGCCATGCATGAAGGTCTGCTACATCTTGCATTGAAGTGGCATAAGAATTGTACTCACACCGCTTCGGAATGGGCAGAAAAATATTATTCATCAATTTTAATATTTATAGTTGTAGGAGGAAAGAAAAATGGTACAAATATGTATTTTAGAGCTTCTCTGCTCACAGTATAGTCTGTTTTATCTTAAGTCAAAGTGCGGTCCAATGCTCGAACAGATACAACCCCAAGCACATACTGAAAGCGGCAAGTCACGGAACATTCGCTGAACTGATTTTGTTGAGTCGATGAACGAGCACGCACGGGAAGGTGGACGAATTCCATGATGTTGGGCTTTGACGTTGGTTAGCCCTATTGACTCGTAGCAGCGGGTGCACTTTAAACTAAGGTGAAACAAAGTTCTGAGATTGCTCGTCAACCGCGCTGGATTTGGTCTATGCGCTGGCGGATTGATCGCCTACATCGTCTAAATGTTCAGACAATGTTGGCCACGCGAGGACTAAGCATTGCGAGAAGACATTTCCAAATTGCAGGATGGCGGCTACCGTGATAAGACAGAACCAGGGTCTTGTACTTCTGTTAAGATCCTTCAATTATCGTGTCTGCCCCATGCCTCCGTTCCGTGCCACTCACCAGGCGCGCGTGTCTCGAAGACTTCACCGCCTTGCACCTGAGTGCCAGAGCGCAGCGGCTGACATGGGTGAGTGCCTCGGTTGGCGCGATAGGTTCAGTAATTACGCTCAGCCCTATTGCAGGTATACTTTTTTATGTTATTTGTCTCGGTGGTAGATTGATCTTCAATTTTAGAAATCTGCGCAGAAGAATAAAAATTGCTGGTCCATTTTTGAATAAAGTAGTAGTCAAGTTTTTCCCGTGCAGCTGTCGATCGGAAGAACAGCAAACTTCGACTGCGTGTGTTTTCAAAATCTTTGGGGGTGGTTATCTTGGCAGTCCATAAAATTAGAGTCTCGAAGTTCGATAGGTTCATATAACTTGGGAGACGCATTTTGGTGGGTAGACGAGCTGGTTTTTGCGGGCATTGTACAGGACCTATATTTACTAAACAAGAACTACCAGCTGTAAAGATGCGATGAGAGAGAATCTTTATCCCAGCTGATGTGTTGCGCTATGATTCATATTTCATCAATTGTTTAGTACTCATTGTGAATAAAACTTCCTCTGACCAGACTCGAGATAGAGCCTTATCTCTAAAAAGAACGGGCTGTGTTTCGTTGGCGCACTATCTATTCGTAATTACTAAGAGCTAATAAGTAACATGCTCCAGGATCAAAGAGGAACCCTCAGCCATTGTCAAAGATGGACTCATTTAGCGATTCAATCACATTTTGAATTTTCAAGGATGTGCTAACAGATGTTGGCATCTGCTTCAAAAGGAGGAGGGACTGCTCCAAACGAATGTTTAGCCTGCTACAGAGCCTGCTATAAAATGTCAAATGCCGTTTTTATCAGTGACTGTTTTACGCCATAGAGTAGACCCACCTTTTCAACCTAAATAAACGCTACACACGCTAACAAGTCTGAAGTGCCTATTATTTCCGCACAGGTCCTGGGAGCGCCAATTGTTGCAAATTGTTGCACGGGGTCGGCGAATGACGTAGCACAAAATATGTTTTGGAGATTAGAGCAAAACGTATGACAAATGTCTAGGGAATTGTGTACATAAAACGTTCGGGCTTCATCGCTCAGCGCTAACACTTTATAACCAAGCACGTTGATGTTATACCCTAGCTACAAGTGCGCTTTGAACTGTAGTTGAGTTCAATCGCAGTTATCGGCGCCAACTGTTGGCTCAACTGAACTGAACTTTCGAAATGGCGCTACACGGCTCTCTATACTGCGTCTGCAGCTTGGGTCCAGACGCAGCCGATGCTACAAGCTACTGAGCGCGGTAGGCTGCCTTCATGTGCGCTTTGCTTGGGAGTGATGACATTCCGGCCATTTTGTTTCTCAACGTTTATTTTTATTTTTGTTCTGAAGCGCGTGAAAGAGCGCGTCCCTGCACGCGCTTAGTGAAGCGTTGGCTGTACTACAGCCGACGTCTTCGTTTCCGGCGATTTCTTTTGTATTTTTCCTCGTGAGGCGCGTGCTGTCGGCATCAGGTACTACAAACGATGGCATCACCCTAAACAGAGGGACATCGAGGCACTCTCCTACGAGCGTGCGGCCCTGAACAGTGCCTGTACTGCACGAACGCGTGTCTTTTGGCAAGGACGCTGGAAGCCCGGAGCTCGCGCTTGTAGCATCGGCTGCGATCTGGGACCCAAGCTGAAACGAAGCGTAGAACCCAGTTGAAGCTAAAACGAAACTAGTTCTTGTGCCACGTGATCAGTCTAAGTGTTAAAGTAATTTACTCGGAGACATATCTTGTATTTATTATAAGTGTATCGTACAATATGTTTAATACCTTGCTGCTTTTTAGCGGCGGTCGCACGAGTACCTAAGCAGATTCAGGGCTAGGTTGCGCATATTTTAGGCTAGGCGGTGCAAGCTACCGCCCGCTACGATGGGTGCACCCATTACTATTTGTCCATTTATACAGCTGGTCCCGCCGCCATCTTCGCTCGTTTGGTGGCTTGCCGGCTAGCCGGGATCGTTTTAGCGGCAGCTCAGACGCCTAATCCTATTCCTTTCCGGATATTTTGCTGCTACGATTCTTTCTAGACGCCTCCCCCTGCATTCCGAAACAGTAAGTGCCTCGCAAACGATGATCGGCGGCAGCGGTCTCGCGGACAGGCGCCGTTTTATCTCCGTTAGGGAAGTCCGTTCAGTTGAACTGAGGTAGGGGAGCTCGGATGAATTCAACTGTCATTAGCGGCTCGATGACAGTTGGCGCCGCCGTGTAACTCCGGCCGATCGCGATTGACTCAACTGTCGTTGACTCATTGGCAGTTGAAAGCGCCCGTGTAACTAGGATATAAGTCCGTATAGTGTGGGATCAGTCTCTGGGGCTCAAACTCGGGTGTTTAAACATCCTTGCTCACGCTGTCCATGGCCTCTAAACTCGTCAGACACAAAGTTGGGGCCGAGGTTGACAAGCGCACCGATTGGCCCATCACGGCGATGACTTGGCACTTTTTTCGCCGACGTCCAATCGGCGCGCTCCGTGAACTTTTGGCTCCCACTTTGTGTTTTACGAGTTTAGGACTCCATTACTGAAATTTCGAGCAGTTAAACTACTGCATTCACAGCGCTTTTCGTGAGATAACTTCAAGGTCCGTTCACGCACTTGCGTTTGGCTACAACCGACTGAGAGAAAACCGGTATTTAAGCCTCTTGTGCCTGCTTACGACCAGCTCCGCAGCAGCGAATCCTGTCGTAAGCCGTTGTAAGAGGCTTAAAAACCAGTCTTGTCTCAGTCGGTCTTACTCGGTTGCAAGTGTGCGAACGGCGAAACGTGTACCATACCCACTAATAGCAGTTCCTGGAAGAACCGCGTTACCACCTCCTTCTTACCCATTTCTAGTGACGTGACCTCCCTCGTTTGCCAATCAGCGTCAAGCTTTCTTTTCCTCTCCCTGCGTCAACCAATCGGTGTCGAGCTTTGCGGTCGTTTCACTTTCTGGGCTTCCCAAAAGGCTGAGCAACGAGCCAAAGAATGTTCCACGTTCAAAAAGATGTTTGCGTTGTAGCACTCAGCATTATGAAGCTTAAAGGGATACTTCAACGAAATTTAAAATATTCCCGTCGTGTTCAAAAATAGGTTGAATATGACCTACAATATCCGTAAATGACAATCGCGCGTTTGTATTTTGAGCCTGATGGCTGTATTTTTCGTTATAAACGGCCCACTCTGGCAAGCGCTCGGAGAAGGCCCAGCGGAGACCACGTGACATCCAACGGAATCGTGACGTAGGTCGTCTCGGGACGAGCAAAGCTACGGCGAGGCTGACGTCGAGAGGATGGCCTAGTCGTTCCAGCCACCGAAACGGCTGCTTTTGTACGAATTTTGAGTGACGGGTTAATCTTCTATAATCTTGTAGGGGGACAAGAGCGACTTCTGCGACACACAAAAGGCATTCTCGGGAAGATGGAAGTTCCTCCTTCCCCTCTTCTCTCGTCGTGGCCGGAGGCGAGACACTCACCGCCTCTATACCTGTTTTCACCTCAAGAAACGAAGTAAAACAAGTCCGGCTCCTCGCGGAATATTACTAATTTTCCCCTTTAGGTGGATAATGAAGACATACGTAGGTGAATTTTAGATTAGATATATGTTATCTTATCAAGACGTACACGTTCCAAACGCCAAAAGCATCGCTTTTTCCTCCGACAACCAAATTTCGTAAGAACTACTTCGCGCCGCGTAGGAACAATGCACAAAACTTACTTTTTTCTTGAGGTGAAAATAGGTATAGCTGTCAAGGTTCCTAGACGGACATTACAAGCGAGGCGTTAGCGAGATCCACCAGGTGCTCTGTGCTAATCGTTTAATTCGTTTTAACATTCCTTTTCGAGACTTTCTTAGCAAGATATTGGTATGTTCGATGTAATACTGCTCCTTTGAACACATATAGACCAAAAAATGAGCGCAGAAATTTCGTTGTAGTATCCCTTTAAGGTTCAGTGCCGCATTGCATACATATTTTTTTGTTTTGTTTCAAGTCTAGACATATTTCTTTTTGTCTTGTAATTTGTGTTGCTCTTTCCATATATTGCAGTGATTGGCTTTCCCGAGGGCTTTGTGGAGAAGTAGAGGCTTCAAAAATAATAATTGTCTTAAAAACAGAAACAAAAAACAAAACAAAAAAAGGCCAAACAGACCGGTTGTACAAGGTCTGTTGTAACCCTAAATGAAGCTTGTGACGCACCTGTCTCAGTTACGTAAATTAAATTTCGGGGCCAGAGTGAAGGAAAACAACTTTCGAGCTTTGCCAAAGGTCCAGACTAAAGTCAGTTGCTCTCTGCCGTTGTTCCGAGCTCAAAGAATTAAGGTTTTCGTTAATCTGAATGCCATGGCTGCGGGAAGTTTTTTTTCTCAGATTTTATATTTTATTTATTTTTGTGTTTAGTAATCCACTCTGCGGTGATAAAGGCGCCTTCGCGAAGTCGATTTATCAGATTTTCGTTAGTTCGGCATTCTAACATATGGTGCCCGCCGCGTGCGAAACGAAAGAGCCGGCTTAAAGACAGTGAGGAACGTATTTTAATGGGATTGTGAAGGCTCAGGCTGTAGCTAAAAAACCCTGTCCGTCCTGTGTATATTTTTTTTTGGGGGGGGGGGTGAAGGGGGGGGAGGTGTACGTGTTTCAATACCCCCCCAGCTGTCGGGTTTCCCAAAATGCCTATCATATTTGTTCCTTTCGGCAATGCTGGCTTAATATGAGTTTTCCTCATTTTTATTTTTTTTTGTAAGGATTGGGTCGCAATTTTGGTTTAACAACTGGGCTGTTTAAATATCAAACTTTCTTGCATGGAAGAACAAACACAAACAACTTGAGCCCGTCGATTCTACCGATCGCGCATTGATCTTACTTCGATGTGGGCGCGGTCTAAGAGAATAACAATGGAACCAGTCTAGTACACGTTACTTTAAAAAAATAATCAATTGCAATTACAGTTACTCCGGATTAAATGTAGTCAACTACAGCGTGGTCGAAAGGGATTGAACGCACTTTAAAGTGACCGCATAAATCGGTTTCATAACTTATTGCGCTGGTATTTATCACAAAGATGCTCGAAGCTGGTGCATTAATTAATTCAGAGTGTGAATACATGAAACCTCCGGAGTCGAAAAGAAATAAAATAGAAACTGGTTCATTCTATGAAAAAAATATCGTTAAGCTTTTTTCCTCAAAATCACCAGGAAATCGTTGTGGCTTTCCCTAGCGTTTACTACGATTGAAAAATTTGTGAAATGGAAAGAGTCTAGAACAGACTTACCTATTCTTTACTTCAATTGGCCCAAATATGTGCCACAGTAATACATAATATGTTTTAGTGTACGTACAAAGTATAGGAAAAACAAAGTTTTTAATTTTTTTCTCTATTCATTAATGTGAGTAACTTTTTCTACAATTTTAGCGAAAACCTCCACCAACGTATTTCAGGCACTTGTGTAGTAAAACCCAGCGCGATAAGTTAAGAAACCGGTTTATGCGGTCAGTTTAAAGAGCGTTTCAATTCATTTCGCCCACGCTGTAGATTACTGGATTTCTTTTAAGTAAATAACTGGCTGTTACTTGAAAAAAAGAAAAAAGGTATGTTACTTTTTTGGTTATTTAAAAAATTCAGAACGACAGGTTTTTCTGTCTGCTTGAAAATGGATCATTCGTGCTGTCCATTATAGGATTAAAATCACCGGATCATAAGCTACTCAAGTTCTTAATGCACAAATCTTAGTAATCCATTCTCCTGTTCGAGACTTGGTTCGAGCTCTATTCCTTAGTTGGGAACTCGTACAAAACAAAAAGCGCCGTCATAAAAATAAGGAAAAAAAAATAACGGCATAGCGGCTACAGCGAAGCGATCGTGATTTCCCAATCGCTTTTGCACTTCGTTATAACCGAAGTCGGTTATAACGAAATTGCGGATATAATGAAGTGATTTCTGATTCCCGTTGACTTCGTTATAACCGGATTCGACAGTACTAACGAAAGTACTAAGATGACTCTTGTGATTGTACTTCCTGATAAATGTAATGAAATGATTACAAAAGTAATAAAAAGTAGGAGATTACAAGTAATTTGATTACTTATAATTTGTACCCAGCAAGTCTGATTGGAACTCGATCTTTTTGTGTGTGCTGTATTGTTTTTCAACTGCAGTACCTGAGAGATGAAGAAACGAGGGCTTGGCCTACAATGTTCCCGCGTCTTGCTTTCTGATTGGTTCTTCCGAGCTCTTATCAGCCGATAACGCAATCGTATTGCTCGCGAAGCGATATAATGAGATGCTTAGGGCCTGACTACACGTTTCAGTGTGAGTCGGGGTCGGACAGCTGTTTCTGGGACAACGAAAACCTTCCAGGTTTTTTTTTTTTCGAAACTTTCGAGCAAGTTTAGTTAAAATAGAGTTTTAGAATTGTGTTTCGGAGCAAACGCGTTAGCGTTGCATGCTTCACACCGCGCGCATGCGCGTCGTGTGGTTACGACGCTGTTTCTTTGTGTGTACGCAAAGCTTTTGCATACGCTGTTCTAAAGCGTGCTAATAGATTTTAGGTGAAATCGAGAAAACGAAAACCGTTTTTTTTTTTGGCCCGGATAAGTGAACTACGCATCGTAGAAAGCTGAAACTCGGTGATAATGTGTCGCTATAGCGGTGGTGATAAAATGACGAAGTCTGAACACACAACGTCACGAGCATTAAAAAAAAAAAAAAACGAAAATTAACATTTATTTTTTTTTTAATTAGCCGATTTTTATCTATGCTTAATGCGGAGAGCAAGTCGCCCGCTTCTTGAGCAAGTGTTCCGGTGTTGTCAGAACGACGCCGAGCTCTGATTGGCTTTGATTGGAAGGAATAGTGGGTAGACCTCAATGCTAGAGATGCCTTGAGGTGTACCCACTATTTTTTTCTTTCAATCAGCCAATAAGAGCTTGGCGTTGTTCTGACGTCACCGCAACCCCTGTGCGAGAAGCAGACCAACTTGCCCTCCGCATGTACTCATAAAAAAATAAAAGGTAGTAGTATTTACTGGGTAAAAGCTGATAACCGTTTGTCACATATGTCACCTGGTGTCTAGTAACAGTACGTAGTGACGATCAAGCGGAAACGCAACGAGTCACGTGATTTCCGGTGCAGAAAGAGGCCAGTGTGGTTAACCACCTACGACCAGATGGCATGAGCAACGAAAATTCAAACTGGAAATGAGTAATCCAAGTGGCGTTAGTCACCGCCAAACTAAAAGTAAAAAGTAAAAAAAAAGAAAACCGATTAAATATAGTTTTTTTTTTCAACGGTTCCAACATTTGCAGTTAGATACACATCTTCCACGCAAACATTTTCAGCGCACAATTGATACAATACATTCAACACATATCACATAAATACGACGAACACACTCGACACGCTTACTCTAATTACTCTAATCGCTAACTCCCTTGACCGCCCATGAGTTCTTTATACTCACCATTTGAATACGCAAAGCTTGTCGTCATATGATACCACGTAAGTGAATAATATTGTAAATATAGTGCTCTTTTCGCATTAATATCCTTCCTCAAGAAAGTTCTCAAACGATTCGGGGCTTCTATCTCCTAGTAGAAAAGAAAGATAAAAAATGAAAGCCGTTTACAACTCCCTGTAACGCCGAATTAGAGCGCAGCTCTTGAGGAGGAGGGTAAGGCACGGGGGAGGGGTCATGTGACCTGGAGGGTCACGTGACGAGGGGGTCACGTGACCTTGGGGGGGTGGGTTACGTGGCCTGGGGGTCACGTAACCTCGAGGAGTGGGGGGCGGAGAAAATGTTCCCCGCTAAATTTAGCGGGGAATATTTTCCGCTAGATTTAGCGGGAAAACTTTCCGCTAAATTTAGCGGAGAAAATTTTCCGCTAAATTTAGCGGGGAAAATTTTCCGCTAGATTTAGCGGGGAAAATTTCCCGCTAGATTTAGCGGGAAAATTTTCCGCTAAATTTCGCGGGGAAAATCTTCCGCTAGATTTAGCGGGAAAACTTTTCCGATCATGCACCCCGCGGTTACGACGACGGCGACGCCAACGGCGACGGCGACGCCGACGGCGACGCCGACGGCGACGCCGACGCCGCTCAAGCCGGAAACGGGCGCCTAAGAGCTGCGCTCTAAAACAGAAATTATTTGCGACAGTCGATAAAACAACCTCCCCCACCGGTTCCCAACATCCACCTATTCGCTTCCCGCAATGCGGCCGCTAGCAAGCTTTCTCGTCGCTTAGGTTAATCGAGAATTAAAATGAATGCGGTTGCCGTCGGCGAGATTGCCTTCTTGTAGTCACCCGCGGCGAACGAAGTCTGTAATTGGCGGTGAGTGCGACGGCAGCTGCACTCCATTGGCGCGTTGCGCGACAGAAATGCATGAAAAATTAATACCGCATGCATCTCGAATCTTAATTTGTGTCTTGTCCACTAGCGCATGTTCGCGTTTCTGGGGAAGATATAAGCAAATTGAAAATGACTCGTAGAATGCCGAGACATCTTTTTTAATTAGTCCTAAAGCTCGATACACTACCGGGTGTCTCAAGTAGCGACCAGGCTCTTTAAATCGATCGCAAAATTCGGTTTCTTAATCTATCGCGCTACGATTTCGTGCAGCGTTGCCCACAGGCGGTACATTTGTTCTATAAAAGTGCAGAGAGAAAACTTACCTGAAGAAAAAGTAAAAAAAAAAGGCTTAACTCCTATGGAAACGCAGCGAAGCAACCGTTCTTCAAACAATAGGGCGCCCTACTGTTTGAAGACTGGATGCTCGCTGCATTTCCATAGGAATTAAGCCTTCTTCTTACTTTTTTTACTTTTCCTCTGAGTAAGTTTGCTCTTTGCAAATTTTATAGAAAAAATGCACCACCTGTGGGCAACGCTTTACAGCTTAGCTATTCATTCAACAAAGTTTTGGAAGCTTACTATGGCTTTCCACTCTCCTCCAAATTGGCTGCAGCAAAATTACGTAACATAAAAATATTTTTTTAAATTTTGTTTGTAAATGGTGTTTCTGTGGTATTTGAAGGCACTACTACTACATACATCCTAGAACTACACATTAGAAACGAACACAAACACAAACACCATGAAGCACTGAACACTTTTGAAGTTCGGGGACGATATCTGTTACTAGAAAGCATTGGTACATCTAATAATAATTCGGGACAGTTGCTAAAACAACAACCGCAAAAACGGCTCCTAAAAGAAATATTATCGCTTCTCTGCATAGTACCACTCAGGCGACGAAGCGAGTTCAGGGCAGTTTCTCCACTTTCAAATAGTTATTTTGCTTTTTTTACTAGTTGACTATTTCATATGGTCATTCAAGTCACTATAGACACTTACAAAGTCAGAAAGGCAGGGCATGCCTTTCGAACGCCTGGCCTCCATCTCGCGCCCCATGCCTTCCGTCGTGCTTTGACTGCACGCGCGCGCTCGACGTGCACGAACGCCGAAGCGTTCTCAAGGGTAGTAGGCTCGCGCTGGAGGCGGGACAACTGAAGCTGCTTCCCGTTCTCACCTTGTCAGAGACTATTAAAAAACTTAGCGACTTTTGACATCTAGTCGAGGTGTACAATGTTCAATAAAAAGTCAACAGAAAGTCTGTAGCTTTTCTATTGACACTGGCTATAGAGAGTCAACTGAAAATTTTCAACACAAAGTAAACAGAACATCTGCAGTCATTCTGATGACACTGTCAACAGAAAGTCAGCAGAAAAAAAATCAACGTAAAGTCAATAGAAAGCCAACAGCTTTTCTTTTGACTCAGACTGACGAAAATTATCAGAAAAGTTTCAACACAAAGTCAACAAACTTTCTGTTGACCATGTCAACAGAAAGTCAAAGTCAAAAAGAAAGTAATCACAGACAACAAGAAGTCAACACGTTTTCAATAAAAAGTCGAAAATCATTTTTATAGGAGCGTCCACGCACACACTCGTCCAGTCGAGCGCACGAACTTTAGCTATGCACTGCAACACGGGAACACAAGAACAGCACACGACACACAGCAAAAACGGCAGTTTCGGATAGCAGAAATGAGCGTCTCGCCAGATCCGACTGGTCCCAACCCGCTTGTCGTACAATGTTGCCAAGCGTCTCTTGCGAAAGAGAAACACATATTTTAAGGAATACAAGAATAAGAAATAAGACTGAATGAACCTTTTTGTCTTCGGAAACGTTCTTAGAACATGCTACGTGACCATCTTGACCAAAATGAAAATATAAAGGCTTCCGAAAGAATGCAAACGCGAAGGAAAGCCGTTAACCGCATGGCCATTGCACCAACAATGGCTGTAGCCTTGCTGCGATCGCAGTAGCGCTGGCTTCCACGACGTACTGGAACGGAGGCTGCGATCGTTATGAAGTCAGCTACAACCTTCAAACATGCCCCCTCCCACAATGTTTGATGCTACAATTGTGTGTGGATACGTCCCCTTGAGCTCCGCGTCGCTAACGCTGCCCATCGAGGATGCAGCTGATGCAGCAGACTCCGCCATCTTGTCCGCGCCTTTGGGGTAGTGAATATCTAGTAAAAAGGTGGTAATGTTCAGGAAAATGGTGGTTGGTATGATGGGAAACAGTGTTTACGCATGTGTTCTGGGTGATCTGCCTTGATTAAAATCAGTTGAAAGTAGGCGCCAGTCCGTGTTGTATGTGTCTCTTCTTCGTCCGTGCTTTTTGCGCTTTTTAATCCTCTAGGAAAATGTAGTAACGGCTGCAGTTACTAGCTCTTTACTAGCTTTCTTTGAAGAGTGTGCGCGTCGTGAGACGCTGCGTGACGCGCAGGAGATGATGCTGACGCAAGCTAGATGGCGCTACGTTGATCCTCTAGTCAGCGCCGCTTATACTGAGAGTGTCTGGCCAATGGGCGGAGCTTGTTGCCCGCTAGAACAAGCGATATTCGCGATAACACAAAATGGCGTTACTTCTTTGTTTCGTTTATTCCTGGGAAATCGCATAGAGTCCATATGAGTCAGAGCCACAAAATGGCGGACTGAATTTGTCATCCCCCGGTTTTCAAACGACGCTGCTGTGGCTGCCAGGCTGTCGAAATCTCCTTAAGAAGGCCAAACTCTCTCAGTGTAAACGACTCTGCAACTAGGTGTTATGTTCAGGGGAGGTCCAGGCCTTGGTTTCTATAAGTTTTATTGGCTCGTGACATGCCAACATATAAGCTATTTATCGAGAGTCGCTAGTCGCCTAAATCGCAGGTGCTATGGGCTGCCTTCTGCTATTACTGCCGGCGATGTCACAATACACGGCCGTAAGAGGCACGACAAAGTCGCGAGATTTCGACAGATTGTTTTTTCTCGAAGCCCTCTCAGGGCTGTCAGTATTGAGGAGGAGATCAGACCGTGGTGCCCAAAGCGGTTAACTTTATAACTACACGAATGAGGACAACAAATACAATGACTCAGCGCTCGGCTGACTTAACAGAACGCGGCGTCAGCGTTCGGCTGGAGTTCGTGTTCTCCGGTGAGGGGAAGGAGGGGCTCTTTTGCTACCACTCCGGCCTGCATGAACGATGCAGCATGCACGATGCCCAGCTCCACACAAAAGCCAAAGTGGGTCAAGCTCGCATTCTCCGACGACTGCTTTCGGAGAGATATGGATCTTGAGGTGCAGTTAAGACGTTTCTGAGATCGTTTGTTCTTCGTGATAAGTTATCTTAAGGGCTCCAAGCATCCTAGGAATCGAAAAATTATGCTTGTGCGACGTTTATTTCCCTACTAAAATGTGACAGAAATTCTTGCTACGCCCCTTTCTGAGCGGAAAAATCTGGAGCACAGAATCCAGCGGAGACGCCGACGACGCCTCCACTGCCGGCGCCTCCGCTTGTGATTGGCTGACGCGCGCCCGTCGTCACGCCATCGGCGCCTCCGCTGAATTCTGTGCTCCAGATTTTCTCGCTCACAAAGGGGCATGGCACGAACTTCGATCACATTTTTAGTAGGGAAATAGACGTCGCACTAACATAATTTTACGATTTCTGGGATTCTATGATACCGTTGAATGAGTTATCACCACGAACAGACGATCGCAGAAACGTCTTTAGTGCACCTTTAACTTCACTTCGTTTATTGTTTGTATTTTTTACATTACACTGTGCCCCGCGCTCTATTGAAGAAGATTACATGAACATGCCCAAAAGGCCTGTGGGCATGTGCTGGGTAAACACCGAGGTGTGGGAAACACGAACGGATCAGCGCGCCCCCTATAGTTCGATCTCCTCGCCAATACTGGCCGAACCTGGGAGGTTTTAAAGTTTTTAGTGTTGAAATTGCCAGCTCCATCGGACCGGATGCTTAATTTAAAATTCGATTCCCGACTGGACAAGTCAGGTGTTTGCACCTCGACCCGCCCGGAGAGCCCAAATTTAAGAGAGGGGGCAGCCAAAACCTTTGACAGCTTGTGCTCGTGCGCATTAGCGAATTGGCGTGAAGAGAGGAGGATAACAAGAGGAGAGTCTGAGTCAAGCTTGCGGACGATTGTCCGCACCGCTTCCTCTTCGCAGCTCGCGTTGGAAACCGCTGCCTCTAAACCACGTGAGACTCTGAGATCGAGGCGCACTGGACGGGCCGTCGTGCGGCCGCGACATCTCTGCGAACTGTCGCAAACTATTTGCCAAGTAGAGTAGCTTCCGGCTCCCCTGGGTACACTTCTGACGGGCGTTATATTATGGGATGTCGTGTAGTGAATTGCTACGCACGGGCGCAGCACTGTTCAACAACCCAGTTTGGAAGCGGAAGTCTGGCCCCAAATGGCGTAGTTCGCCCATTTACTGAGCCGAAAATGTTGCCCGAGTCTTAATTTATTTACAGTGACGCGGGATCACTCCTCTCGAGTCGTGTACACGTTACTAAGAAATAATTGATTACAATAACAATTACTCTTGAACAAAAGTATACTAGTCGATTATATAATTACTTGACAGAAAAAATGAAAGATGTTTATAACTCTCTAGTGCTGATTTAGAGCGCAGCTCTTTACGAGGAGGAGAAAAGGGTACTGAGGGGAGGGTATGCCCCTCCTCCTCATCCGTAACCTCTCCTCCTCCCTCCTCCTCTTCTCCTTCTCCCGTGCTCCTCACCTCGTCCTCTGCTCCTCCTCCTTCCCTCCTTTCCTACAACTCCTTCCCCTCGCTTGATGTATTTCGATTTTGCGATATAGCGTGCTAAACAACCTGAGGGAGTTATATTTATTTTTCTATTCTCGCTCGCCGCTTGTTTGGGGTAAGGAAATGTAGTTCTCACATCTGGAATCTCCACTCCGTCTAAGTTCTGCCGGTGCCAGGAAACAGGACAGCACGAGCAAGGCAGGAGAACGAGACAGCGTTAGAGTCAACACTTTGACGAAGCACGTGATACTCTCGATGTCATCCTACTTGCTCTGGGCTATGTCGAAGACAGCTCGGCGTTTTTGATTTCCTCACCATTAGTCTTGAGCGTGCACCCCCAGATGGCACACCAGAACAGCAAGTGCACGTCCGTCGGGGCCATTGGGATGTTTTCCTGCATGACCCGTATGAAGTTCGTCTGCGTCTTTAACGAAATATTTATTGAGTACTGTAAGCGAGATATAAATAACACCCCCGAGCAAGCTTTTATTGACCTTGGTGGCATACAATTTACCAACTTCATCTGACGTACCAGAGACCGATGGGTACAGCACAGACCCGTACCCATGTAGATGACCACTTGGATAACTAGTACACTACGTTTTCATACGTGCCTCTCTGTGATTTATGAATGGTAATATCACTTGCCTGCACAACGGACAGCTGGCATCTCCCCTTTTCCTCCTCGTCTCATCCTCCCTCTTCCTCCCTCCTCATCCTCCTCACCAACATCCTTCTCCACATTCATCCCGCCTCCTCCCCTCGTTCTCCTCCTCCCTCCTCCTCCCCGTGACATCACACATGACGTCACCTGTTACGTCATTATGAAAAAAGTCCCATAACGCAACGCGCGGGCCACACGGGACGTCACGTGTGACGTCATTATTGCAAACATCCCATAATGCAACACGCTGGCCACACGTAACGTCACGTGTGACGTCAATATGGGAGATGTCCCATAATGCAACACGCGGTTACGCCGACGGCGACGCCGACGTCGACGCTGCTCAAGCCGGAAACGGGCGCCTAAGAGCAGCGCTCTAAAAGTAATTGACCGTTACCTTTCCGATTACTTCAGATCTTGAAAATGAAAGATTTTATTTTGTCAGGTTAAAAACAGTCCTTTCGTACTTTTCATTATTCGATTAGAATCAGCTAATTGCAGAGCTACTCATCTTGTCAATACACGCATTTTGGTAGACCACCTTCCTGGCGGAGACTTGAATCGAGCATAGCTAGGCAGGAAACTTGCAGGAACCAAAGGTGCCATTAGTGGGGGAGGGGGAAAATTGTAACGGTTACAAGTAATCTTAGTAGACTTTCACAAAAGATAAGGTTGCTGTTGTGATTCCTTTCTACTTAACGAAATCAATTAATTACAAAGTTATTTTAAAAAGTAATCGAGTACAACTACACTCTAAGAAAAAGGGGAGCGGTATTTAGTCCCTCAGGGGACCAAATGCACTGCCACCACCATTAGTCCTTCGGGAGGGGGGGGATTAATGGGGGTGGAGAAACACCCTCTCGTTGGTCCCTCAAAGTTGAACCCCCGGACTAGCCTTTGCACCGTTGCATTTTGGCCACTGGAACTAAATGTTGCACGCTTACCTTATTTATTATTAAATTGGGCACTTACACACCCAGGTGGCGCTAGTTAACGTAAATTCAAAATTGGTAAAAAATATGTTATCGCTGGCGTAGATCTTTTCCGCGCTCATTACATTCACATATGAACAGCGCATATTTTACATTTCCACACGTACTATTTTTTAAAGGGGTACTCCAGCGCTTTTTTAGAGCTGCACCGACAAACTATGTTTTTTTCTTCTTAAATCCCCTGCAGTTACCCTTTCAGGTATGCTATTTAATATCGCGAAAATCGTATTACTTATTGTGAAATTGGCAAAATGTTATGTTGCAAAAACCGACATTCAGATATATCCGCACTTTTCAGTGCCGTGACGTGAGTGGAAGGCAGGCTTGCCAGTCGAGCAGGCAGTCTAAAAAATAGACTATGCCAAGCATTTGTTCCGTGCTGTGGCAAGGGTACTGGAGCGAGCTTCCAAAGCACTCATTTGACACCACGAAACTGCTTGGGATGAGTTGAGAACAAAATGTACAGTCCAGTGAGTGAACCAATTGCCTCCCACTAACGTCACTTTTTTTCTTTTGCCAGTAGAGATTTTTAGTTGGAAAAACACGGTGATAATAAAAATTATGAATGTAATAACTTTGCAAAAGAACAAATATTTTGACCTAATGTTTTCAATACTACTTCAGCGACGATCGTTTATGTATTTAGCTAATTTTCAGGCAAATCAGGGACCATGAAGAAATTGCCGGAGTACCCTCTTAACATGGACAAGAAATTAGAACCCACATGACACACAAGCACAACACACATGCAAAGACACGCTCATCCAATCGCTGACGCTAATGCTACCAATGCGCCTTTTATCCTCATCATTTGAAAGAAGCCAATCGGTCAGTGAGCACCTTATCCATGAACGATGTCGATGTTACAAATATGGTGCCGCTTTCGCACCATTAATGTTATTTATTTTTTATTTATTTATTTATTTATTCACTTTATCACAGCGCCAGGGTGGCATTACAGTGGGGGAAATGTACATCAATGTGGTACATTTAAGCAATACAAAGGAGCATAACAGAACGCTAAATATTCCAAGGAATGTATCTCTTACCAAGGAGATACACAGTGTGACAGTCTTTAAAACAGCGTTCCCATAGCAGCCATGTTCTCGCTTCCCACCTTAACTGCCCCACTTTGCGCATGCGCGTCTCCGCAACAACCAAATCTTCTTTTGCAAAAAAAGAAGAAAAAAACATGTATACAAAGAAAAAGATTTCTTTGCGTTTGCTTTTGAAACGTTTTTGCTAAGCCGAAAAGAAAACATGAACGCTTCCAAAGCACGTTCCAAAGATTGCAAAGGGGAAGGACGCCAGGACAGCGGTCAAAAGGCTCATGGCCAGTGCATTAACGATGGCCGCGCCCGTGGCAGCGCTGGCTTCCACGACGTGCAGTGAGCAGGGCTGCGATCGTTATAAAGTCAGCTCCAACCCTTAAACATGCCCCCTGCTTCAATGTTTTGTGCTACGATTGTCTGTAGATATGCCTCTCCCTGCGTTCCGAAACAGCAAGCGCGTCGCTAACGGTGGCCATCGGCGATGCAGCAGACGCCGTTATCTTGTCCGCGCATCTGGGGGACCAGCACATACAGATGCACCCTGGTCCTAATGGCTGATTTTGCTCGCGCACGCCTCTTGGTTAGTCCCTGTCCAGGGGAGTGTCACATTTACGTTCTGCCAATTTACCCCAGACCACATAGAAAACATTCTTAGAACAGAGTTTGCCTTGTATATTACTACATTAGCAACATCACCAGAAGGAAACAGGCTTGTGTCATCTGCATAATTAATGAACTGAGCTTTATTATCAATGTCCACAATATCATTGATGACGATATTAAACAAGCGAGGTCATATTATACTTCCTTGGGGTACGCCTTGCTTAAATTTCAAAAAGAAGAGCGATGACCATAAGTAACAACACTCTGTTTCCTATGTTGAAAATATGATTTCAGTAAGGTAAGTGGCACACAACGGACGTCATAACAACTTAAGTTCGCAAGCAAAAATTTGTAATTTAAAGAACCTCTAAAAAGAAAAAAAAGTTTTTTTAAACAGTTTGGTAAGGTCACGCCTGTCCAAAAAATACATTTACGCGAAAAAAAAAAACTTTTTAGAGCAATATTGACGGCGAGAGATTTATTTGAAATTTTGCGCATGAAGTCCATGAAGTCACGGGTCACTCCGGCATTGACCATTTCGGTCGGTAAGGCGAAGCCGATCCAGTTCTCCTCCACGCGCCCGAAATCCCAAGAGAGAAAACAAGTGGAAATGAGGTTACTGCTGACTAAATCGCGTCTCAAATCGTCAATATTGCTGTAAAAAATTTGTTTCGCCTAAAATTATTTTTTTGGCACGCGTGTCTCAACCAAACCGCTACGATGAATACAGCTAACGGAAGAAGTCTATTTTTTATGTTATGTAATATAATTTCCTTTTGAAATAGCAACACAGCTTCAGTTGGTTTACCCTTTCGAAAACCAAACTGATTGTCTGTTAACGAACAATATTTTACAAAAAACGTCATCGAGATGTGTAAGAATAATTTTGTCGAGTGCTTTAGAAGAACAGGTATCACGGATACACGTATAGCTTTTTTTTTACCATGTTTTTATTACCATCTTTGTATATGACTGAAACTTTAGCAAACTTCATATTTGCGGGAAATATCCCGGATGATAATGATAAGCTGTATATATGCTCTAGGCATGGTGTACTAATGTTCATTACGAATTTAACTGGTTTCATTTCTCGCTTGCCGATATGGCTACTCTTACTGTTTCTGAGACCTAAGAATGCAACAAAGACTTCTTTCTCGTTGTTGGGGTTCAAGAAAAAAGTGTCATTGACATGTGTGACGTAGCGAATGGCACTGTCGTCGTAAGCAGTAGTTTCTGTATTTGTAAAGTGGGTGTTAAGACAATCTGCCAGGCACGCTACCCACATAGTTCGACCGTCAAGGGTTAATCCTCTTATACAAGAATATACCTTATTGCGATTAACAACTTCATTTATAACTTTGCAAGCAACCTCAGGGCTGTGCTTTGTGGCGTCATAAAAGTTTGCTTGTAGTGGGACGATTTTGGTCTTCTTCTTCGGACGTTAATTTGTTCCTAAGTTTCTTGAAACGGAATAACTTGTCTTGATTTCTTGACGTCACAAAGTCCACATATAGGCGATTTTTCTTTTGTAACTTTTGTATTTGCGGATGGGCTACCCACGGATTTCATATCTTTCTGCTTACAGTTACTGATTGTAACGAAAAATATAGGTTATAAAGTGCTCTGAAATTGTGCGAGAATTCGGTTTAGCATTCATCTCCATCTATCTTACAGTAAATAGGGGTCCAATCAGAGTTTAAGACCGCGTCAGCACCCCCCTCCCCCCGCCCCTTCCTCCCGGGGGTGCGCTGGGAATATCGCGCACAAATATGACACCCAGGGAACAACTCGTATACATAGCTTGCAGGTGTCGCCACTGCTTGGTACTGAAGGTTATTTCTACTTCCTGGTTTGATCCCTCGAGCTGCCGCGGGAAACTAACACGGTGAAGCGAACGCCCGTGGCACAAAATACAGGCACAGCCGCGAATGACTTCACGAACAAGCTATGCGTAGGCCATATAGGGCGCACAGTCCTCTGACATTACTACTAAGCGAGATCGTCACGCGTTGACGCCACCTAGCGGCAACGCCCGCAACTACAGTACCCTTGGCCGTTAAGGAGCCAATGACGTCACGAGCGCGATACGCATTACGCTTCTCTCTGGCTGATTTTGAAGCGAGATGTACAGTCTAAAAAAGGGTCTAAAAAGGGTGTATTGTTACACCCTTTGTCCCATATAATACACCCCAAAACTTCAATTCCACGTGCAGCACCCTATAGTCGAACAGACGGCCCCAAACTTTACAAGAGGCTTGATAGCCGTGTAGTACAACTTATTAAAATAGCTAATGTACGTGGTAATTGACTTTAAAATAAAATAATCGGGGTTTTCTTGGCCCTACTGCGAAAACTAAACGTTGTCATTATGTGGTCTTTGATACGTACTTTAGCTATCTAAAAAGTTATATCGCACCGTTATGAAGCCCCTCGTAAAATTTGGGGCCGTCTGTCCGAATATAGGGCGCTATAAATTGATATAAAGTTTGGGGTGTATTATATGGGACAAAAGGGTGTAAGGTGAGACCCTTTTTTTTACAGTGTAGAGAGCTCGCGGCCACGTCATTTCGTTTCCGTATACCCCATAAAGGTGGCGCCCCGTTACGTTTGCTGCAGGTGACGTCGCGACCAAGATTATTATGAGTTGCGACCGACAAATTCGATGGTTCGAGCACAATGAATATGACTCTAAGCAAGGTGGCCGCATGCAGATGTCGCGTTCTTAAATCCACATCAGTGAACAGTTTTGATATTACTGTTTACTTTCGATGGAGGAAAGCAAAATTGTTGCAACTAAGGACGATATGGTACATGATTTGACAATCCTGGAAGGCCGACCACCGCGCCGCTTTTAATCGCGCACGACGCAACTAGACATTCTTCGCTGCCTTCGGCCACGTCTACCTAGGCCACATATCCAGTATACTGTGTACAAGAGACCAAAAAACGAACACGAAACAACAACACATTACAACCTGAAACGAGGGAAAGGAATGGTGTTGTGTATCTGCGGTGCATCGCTGCAGGCTATGCCGAAATGAGCTGGCACCGCTTTTGCTTTTATGAGGTCCATTTTTTTATTTATCGATCAATCTTTTTTTTTGTGTTCCGAAACAAGCGAGGCCTTAATACTGGTGCACACTCATACACACAGACCCACTTATAAAACACGCGCGAAATAACAAAACACGCGGGAAAACAAAACATTGCTGTTAATAATTGTGGACGGCTTATCTACCTGTTTCGGTACCCTCAAGGAAAACGGCAATACAGAGTGGAGGGGAGTAAAGCTCCAATAAAAAGCAGTTATTAATTTAAACATATAGATTAGGTCACGGCAGTGAATGATAGAGATTAGTAAGAGCAGTTTTAAACAGATGATCGGTCTGAATTGTAGCGATGGAGGTGGGAAAGCTTGTTTCAATCAAAGGATGTTTTGGGAAGGAACGAGTGATGGAATCCGTTCGTGTTACACGCAGGTATGTCAAATTTATAAGAAGAATCAAGACGGGATGAAACATAGAAAGGTTTTGTGGAAAGTCGTTGTCTGAGTGATGGGTTATAGAGAAATACATTATGAAAGAGACAGAGGCGAGCTACCTTGCTACGCAAAGCATGGCTCGGCAATGATGGGTTAGATTTCACAGCAGTGATACTTGGAGGCGATGATAGTTACTAAGAATAAAACGAGCTGAAGGAGCAGAACAATATTTGCTCAGTTTCTAGGAGATCAACTGAATTCAAACGACTAGTATTCCAGATAGATGACGCGTACTCAAGTTTCGATCGAATGAGTGTTATATTCAAGGTTAATTTCAAAGAGGAGGAAGTGGAAGAAACAAAAATCGTTTTAGGTAATCGAGCGTATACGATTATCATTATTTCTCACGTAAGCGACTCTCCGATCTTCTTTTTTTCAGTTTGATCCGTCCTCTCGCGAGACATTGTGAAGACTGCGGCGCGTATTCGGTGAAAGCCTATTATTCCCGTGATTCGGGCAAGCGCACGATAAGGAGAGGAATACATCCCGCGTACGTCACTCTTCCGCTCATGCAAAAGAATAACAACCGGATTCTAAATAACCGAGAAGTAAAGTAACAATGATTGACATGCAGTTTTGGGGACTTAAACATGTTTTCCCGCATACCTGAAGTTGTTTTCATTCTACGTGGCAATGGCCGGGTAGAAAAAAGTCCGTTGTTTCCAGCGCGTGCTCGTCGCCTTCCTTGGTGCTTTTCCTGCGCATGCTTAAGCGAGACGCCGAAGGAATGTCGTAGGTAGAAAGCTTCCGCTGGTGGTTGAGCTCCCACCGAATGTCGTACGTTGCTTCGCACGATATTATTTTACATTTCCTGTGTATTTTAAATGACTGAGTTGTGTTTTTTGGGGGGTTTTGCTGAATCTGCCACAGCGCTTTGGCACCGCAGGTATTATATTTAATTTAAGTCAATGAATCTTCATCGTGATTTTCGAGCCAGTTTTTAATTAGGCATGTTAATAGAGTCTCCAACCAACACAATGGTTCAGTCGGCCAGGATAAAACGGGCGCCTCGTTGTTGAAGATGTTTATAAAACTAACACGCAATATGAAAAACCACATGTCATTAGACATAATGCTATTTCATATTTCTTCGGGGAGATCGGTGGCCGAGTCTAGTAAGCGGAAACTGAAGAGGTTCTTGAAAAGAACGTGTTAGAGATGAACTCTAGAGTGTTTTTATCCCGGGAATCTGAATATCACGTTCGTTTACCCGAAAGATGACACTAAATGCGAGAAAGCAGGAAAAACCTCCAACGGGTCGCTACGTCAAAAGAGGATCTTTGGGCAGTCAGGCGCGTGTTGCTCGTGTCGGCAGCGCGCACAATACGTCTTCTACACTCTGTTTCATACTTAGCGTGCAACGCTGTCAAAGCTACTGGCGCGAGCACGTGGCTTCCTCTGTGGTTTTGTTTGCGCGAGAACACGTGCAAATAATCAACGAGATCAAGCCCCACGCTCGCGCCAGTAGGCTTTGACAGCGTTGCACGCTAAGTGTGAAACAGAGTAGTAGGCCGGTTCACACAGGGGCACTTTCCTACCTTACGTTACGACCGCTTATGACTGCTTATGTCACGAGTTACCGGCAGATCCGTGCGTCGATTGAAGCGTGGCGACCGCTTCAAGGAGCAACTTTGCGCGCGACATACGAAACATGAATGTCCCGGAGATTCCTCAGGTAACGTAAGAAATCGCAAGCAAAACGCCCCTGTGGGAACCGACCTTTATTCTGACGTTTTTTTGAAAATAGAAAGACTGCGCGTGCTTAGCTTTGGTAGGCGCTGAAGTTGCGCGAGAGCGGAGATTTCAAAAATCTCCTTTAATAGACCTATTGCTGCATTAGCAAGCATCAAGGAGAATGCAGGGATTAGTGTTCCACGCGCCGCACGTGCTGGCCTCAGCAGTAAGTAAATTTTCTAAAGCAAAAACCTAAAACAAATTGTATCTTGCACGCGCGTTCGTCAACGCTTTATTTTGGTACTTTACTTCGAATATTTTATACGGGGAAAGCGTGCGCGTGTAGCGCGTGGAACACCAATCCCTGCATTCTCCTTGATGCTTGGGTAATACAGCAAATGATCTATTATACGTAACGCTCCGGGAAGAAGGGGCTTCAGCAGTACTTTGCAAATGATTTTTTGCAACCTAAGTGCACCAAACTAAAACAAAAATATTTTTGTCTTGATATTTGTAATTGTAGAGGCCAAATGAAGACGATCTGAGTGGGTTTATTTAAATACAAAACCGCTTTAGCGCCCCATTAACAAACCGCAGCTCCGTCACGGGCAGCAAAAAAGCTGGCGCACCAGAACCCCAGGATCCTGGTTTCAATCCCCACCCCGGCCCGTTTTAATCTGCATGAGCATCGCATACCATTGTGCGGCCGAGTGCCACTACTTAACGTTAGAGACCCCAGGCTTGCAGTCGTTCTGTACTGGCGAAATTTCTCATCTGCAGCGGAAATACCAGAGGCCCATGGAGACTGATCGACTTTCCGCCGCCTAAGCATTAGTCGCAACGCAAATTTACATCCTCGCGTGTGCGCGTATCTAATTAAAGAATACTTCATTCGATCGGCCACGGCGTCGGGGTTCGAAGATATATACATAAGATATATCTACGTCGTCCTCGTTGCTTTCAATGCCTGGGGATTTGTTGTTTCGGTTACTATGTTTCAGGGTTTTAATGGTCGGCTTTCGAATCCGCTCAAGTCGCATCCACAGACTCTAAGGAGAAGCTGAAGCGGCTTTGTATTTAAAAAGAAAACACTTAAATCGTCTTCATTTGGCCTCCAGGATCACGAATATGAATATGAGTTTCAAATTTGGCGCACGGAGGCTGCAGAAATTATTTTTTAATGTAATGCTGAAGCCTTTTCTTCCAGAAGCGTCGCGTCATATTCAGAGTTTTCGGAATCTCCGCTCTCACGCACCTTCAGCGCATATCAAAACAATGCACGCGCACTCTTGCTATTTTCAAAAAAAAAAAAAAGGTAAAGAAAAAGACGTAACGACTGGTGTTAATGCGGGGGAATACACGCCATTCAAAAGTTTTAAAATTCACCGCCCAGCGTGTGATCTCCACAGTCCAGCACGCGCATATTCGTCGCTTCGGAAAGCGAACAAAACGCAAGCCATACGCACGAACGCTGAAAATGGCACTAGCCAAAAACCCCTTTGTGAAATGGTCTATAGACCTTTCCCATGTTTATAAAATCACAGTCCAGCGTGCTATCTCCACAGTCCAGCACGCGCATATTCGTCGCTTCGGAAAGCGAGCAAAGTGCAAGCCATACGCACGAATGCTGAAAACCGCACTCGCCAATTACCCTTTTGTGAAATGGTCTATAGACCTTTCCCATGTTTATAAAATCACAATCCAGCGATGCTATCTCCACAGTCCAGCACGCGCATATTCGTCGCTTCGGAAAGCGAGAGCAAAATGCAAGCCATACGCACGAATGCTGAAAACCGCACTCGCCAAACACCCTTTGTGAAATGGTCTATAGACCTTTCCCATGTTTATAAAATCACAATCCAGCGTGCTATCTCCACAGTCCAGCACGCGCATATTCGTCGCTTCGGAAAGCGAGCAAAGTGCAAGCCATACGCACGAATGCTGAAAACCGCACTCGCCAAACACCCTTTTGTGAAATGGTCTATAGACCTTTCCCATGTCTTATAAAATCACAATCCAGCGTGCTATCTCCACAGTCCAGCACGCGCATATTCGTCGCTTCCCGGAAAGCGAGACAAAATGCAAGCCATAACTGCACAAACGCTGAGAATAGTCACTGAGCCAAAATCCCTTTTGTGGAAATGGTCTATAGACCCTTCCCATGTTTATAAAATCACAGTCCAGCGTGCGATCTCCACAGTACAGCACGCTCACGTTCGTTGCTTCAGAAAGCGAACGAAACGCAAGCCATACGCGCGAACACTGAAAATGGCACTAGCCAAAAACCTTTTTGTAAAATGGTCTATAGACCTTTCCCATGTTTATAAAATCACAATCCAGCGTGCTATCTCCACAGTCCAGCACGCGCATATTCGTCGCTTCGGAAAGCGAGCAAAATGCAAGCCATACGCACAAACGCTGAGAATGTCACTAGCCAAAATCCCTTTTGTGAAATGGTCTATAGACCCTTCCCATGTTTATAAAATCACAGTCCAGCGTGCGATCTCCACAGTACAGCACGCTCACGTTCGTTGCTTCGGAAAGCGAACGAAACGCAAGCCATAAGCGCGAACACTGAAAATGGCACTAGCCAAAAACCCTTTTGTAAAATGGTCTATAGACCTTTCCCATGTTTACAAGATCACAGTACAGCGTGCGATCTCCACTGTACAGCACGCTCATTGTTCGTCGCTTCGCAAAGCGAACAAAGCACGCGCCATACGGACGAACGTTCAAAATGGCGCCGCCCACACGCTCTTTTTTGGAAAGGTCTATACTTGGCAAGCTTTCAATTGCACGCGCTGCATACACGAGCGACACGCGATTGGCGGCCGAAAGAACTGGGTATGACGTAACGACTGGTCAGATGTTGTTAGTGTTTTAGGGCGTCTAGTTATATTCTGGGGCAAAAGGAACGTCATATTCAAATTCACGGAAAAGATGCGCTAGAATTCACCTTTAACTCGTTCTTTTTCTTCAAGAACCCGTTTCGCTTCCGTTTAAATATGGATCTGAGCTCTTGTGTGTCCAAGTCAACAAAGAGATGAGACGGACACAGATGGCAAGACGCGAAGATTTCTCAGTGCCGTTCAGGCTGCTCGCTTTGTTCAACAATTCAATGCTTGCAGTTTATTTCTTTACTTTTAGCAGTGGAGCCCAAGGAACCGAGAAAAGGAAATTGGATAGCAGCTTTGGACGGAGGCTTTTGTATTGGGCGTCTTTGTGCAAACTAACTCTTAGCTTTGATGCGTGTTGTGCGTATCCACTCGTTTCCTTTATAAACAAAGCATCATTTTGGGCCTTGCGACCCGGAGTTTTTTGTTGACGGGAAAACGGACTTTAAACCCTGATCTCGTATGCAAAGAGCATCTTCTAAGTTAAGAAACAGACGCAAAAATAAACGAAAAGAAACACAACGGCGCGTAGTCCTTTGAGAAGTTCCGAGCACATTGGAGTTCGGCAGCTACCAAACCTTTTATTTGGGGACCTTTCAAGACTGCGACTTCAACTGCAAAGGGTAACTTTTTTTTGAATAGGAATATTGGATTTACATTCGTGTGTTTGTTTGATGAGTAGTCATTTGGGTGACCTTTCTCTTCACTCTTTTCTTCTCTACTGGGTGAAACAAGGAGACGGCAGGCTCTTTAAATCGACCGGAAAATTCGGTTTCTTAACCTATCGCGCTACGACTTTGTGCAGCGTTGCCCACAGATGGTGCATTTTTTTTGTGTAAAATTTGCAAAGAGCGAACTTACCTGAGGAAAAAGTAAAGAAAGAAAAAAGCTTAGCTCCTATGGAAACGCAGCGACGCCACCGGTCTGCAAACAACACGGCGCCGTTTCGCACGGGAGACAAGAGATGGCGCAAGCGGTCACGACGCCAACGAACGAGCAGACGACGCCGAGAGCCGGCGTGTTCAGCAGACAAGGAACTGCAGTTCCTTGTTGTTACCGCGCCTGTTTTTGTTTCTGCGACTGTCGCCGCCTGCGGAACGCGAGCCGCTTTTGAGTCGAAAGGATCGTCTGCCAAAGTGCCGGCTCTGGGCACTTTGGCAGATCCTCTTATGAGGATCTGCCCATAGAAAGCGTACTCTGGGCAGATCCTCTTATGAGGATCTGCCCAGGAAGCGTACTGCGCGCTGAAAGCGTACTGGCTAACGCCTTGCCAGGCGTTAGCCGGTACGCTTTCGGCGCAGCGCCAAATTGAGCCACCATAGCCGACCTTCTCCTGTATTACCGAGGTGCCGAGGCACTGAAGCCGGAATTGGCGAGCCTCCACAAAGGCCTATGCTGAGGAGGAGGACACAGCTGAACCTAAAATGACAATAACCTGTCCTGCTGTGGTAATGATAAAGTAGAGCGAACGGAATAAAAGGAAACTGAAACTGAAGGTCGGTTATGGCGGCGCCTATGCACAGCTGCTGCAAAGCGTCTATAAGAAATGTGAAGCGAGTGAATTTTTATGGAGGGGCCTCGTGAACGAGGCCTCGCGTGAATTTGTTCAGCTATGCCAGCTGACTGCAGAGATCCGAACTTCCGCGGCGCAGGCCAATTAATAATGCAGATTTGAGAAGGGCTCGTTAGGCTCACGTCCCCTTTTCGTCCGACTCCCGCAGACAACACCGAGAGCAGGAAACAAGTCGTCGAGGCAAGAAATGGGATTCTCGACAGAGATTGCGCTGCAAGTTCTCGTGCATTCTGACTACACCATGCATTATTTATATCGTCGGCAGGGAATGGTAAGAGACTGCTGCTAGGCATGATATAGAAGGGGCATCCCGTATAATAGAAAGTGCGTGAAGAAAAATCGAATTGTATATGATTAATATAAAGACGGATCTTTTTGTTTTTTATAAAACCTGGAAACAAGTTAAAACAACACCTGCCGCGTTTGATTTTTTTTTCGCCCTTTTTTAATGAGTTTGTGTACACTCGCCCAACTTCAATCTTCAAGGTCCCGATGTCTAAGCACAAACACTCATCAACGTAATAAAGAGGAAATAAAAAAAACTAATTAATTTGACTGGAAGTTTCGTATGAATGGTGGGTC